>JAKSZP010007938.1:0-252959 GCA_022478985.1 Massospora cicadina
GGAGTATAAGGCGATCAAAAATTTTCAGACCAAAAAAGGCTTCATTTGAATTCGCCTTGATAAGAAAAAAGTTATTCTGACTTCTCCAAGATTTTAATGCCAGATTGTTCAACCAATAATTACTAATTGTAATTCTCTAGATGGCAACATTACTGCAGTTATCTTTGTCCTTAATACTTGGCCTGACTTCAAATTAAATATGATAGGTCTCAAGCGGACCTTTACAATATAAATAAGACTTTAAGGAGAATATGAAAAAAGCATACCATTACATTAATAAAATCTTGCTTCTCAAAACCCCAGTTGGCCTCTCACTCATGCCATCAAAGAAAAGGGCAAAACATATCTATCTGATTTTATGCAAAGGTCAACATCACACAATGAACTAATGCTATAAGTGGCACACAGAAGGAGGAGGATGAGAACTTTTATCAAAAGTGAGGTCAGTTTGAAGAAAAGGCTCTGGCTGCTGAAAGTTCTACACACTTCAGATAACTAAATCTGCTACTCACAGAAAATTGTCTTCAAGGTTGCTTGGGTGAACAAACTTTCTACTTATGATAATAAACATTTCAATAAGGCTTACACTTCTTCCTGATGATTCACATATGTTCCTTAATTTACCGCCACAAATGTAAGCCTGGTAACTCAGGTTGCCGTTAAAGTTCAAAAATTCCTATCTCTTGCAATTATTGGTAGTGGGCCCCAGTGAATGTAATTTTGTCATAACTTTATTAAATTAACAGTAAGATCACACCCAACTTCTTGATATTATAGGAAGTATGGAACCACAGCCCTTTTTATTGTACAAGTTCTATAAGGCCTATTATGCTCTCACTCAGGTTTTGTAAAATATACTTGAACACTTAGGCGGTGGCCCTTGACAACCACAGCTACAAATTACCGTTGGAAACTCAATTCCTATGTAGTATAATGCACTATCCACTACGCCAAGGGATTCTATATTTACTTGGGACAATTGTCCTCCTAGTATTTATTACCACAAAGTATTGTAAAGAACATTAAAAACACGCACTTGATAACTTGAAATAGATGACAAGATCTGTCAGTTTATGTACCATGCCCAGGAATCCCACGCTTAAATAGAACCACATGTGGCCAATGAGACGAAATGAATGCCCTTATATCTTTTGTTGTAATTGAAATGACCAAACATCTGTGCTACTGTTATTTATTATATTTTGTACTATAACTAATTCTTTATATAAAGGGTTTGATTAGTTCTTAAAAAGTATCTTTCCCCACGGAACATATCTATAGGCAGATGCCATAGTTTTATTGATTACTATTGGCAAATTCACTGGGGCCCTTCATACCTTAGTATTTAAAACGGCAGATTGTATCTTTAATCCCAACAAGTGCAACTTTTGCTTTTTTGATTCATTGGTCACTATAGCCTGTGGCCTCAGTTTCCTTTTGTCAATCATATTGTTTTATTTTTTTATAACCTCCCTTGCCCCGCATCAACGTATAATTAATAGAATAGGGAACTATATAACTTATGGACGACTTCCTGTGTATTAATTGTAATTGGTATTTCTACTTTTATGGAAATGCACTGAACCCTAGGTATTTTCTTCTTGGCCTAATTTTGAATATATCTCTATTTTCACATTCTTATGTGCTGCTAAGTAGTCAGATATTTCACTAATAAAAACTAAAAAAGTATAAAGCATATATGAGCGGGAAGTCATCTGATGAAGTTTCTTTCCCTAAGTAGCTACCTCTATCCTACTGTTAAGTCTGATATAATGGGCCTCTTGCCACTGGTAGTAGTAAAAACTAAGGTGTGCACCTTCACTTTTGTTCATAAAAGGCCCTATTTTGATAATAAAGTTTTCTTTTATGTGCTTTTATCAAGGTACTTGCCTTAAAGAGTGCCTTAAAACTTTGTTTTAATAACCTGTGAAACTGAACTACAACGTTTTGAACTAATTTCAACACCTTTGGAATAATAGTAATTCCTCAAATCTCTTGAGTCATAATCAACGCCTGGGTACAAATAAACTTTACCCTAATAGCTTATAGAATATGAGGTTTCAATAACCCATCAGTGAAGTAGTCTTTATCTTGTCAGAGATTTTTGGCCCTAAATACTTAACCCATTGGTGGAATTTCTTGAGATTATAAGCATGTCAAAATTCATACTCTTAAATTGATTTTCAATAAGTTGATGGTCATGCCAACGTGAATGAACCTGTCCCTTAAGGAACCAATGAGATATTTTTCAGGAAGCATCAAGCGCAAAAGAATTTAATTAAGATAACTTCCTGAATTTCATATCCACTTCCTGAACCTCAAGTTTCATGACTCCCTCCGTTGCAGCCACAAGGATAATGTAGAACAATGAGGGCACCAAACAGATGGTTGATTAGAAGGCTGTGAAAGATCATGGTCATAAAGGTCCACAAAGTCCCTGAGGCACCACTTCCCCACACATCCTATAAATATTGACTCTTTTTAACGCAATAAAGTAGTCTATTTTCCTCTTCATCTCTTCGCTTTATTGACCTCTCTAATAGTTTAAAGCTTCAAGACTTTTTTTAAACTTTAGCTGCAAGCAAGAGAACTGTCATGCCAAGGTAAACGGTGCTCACTAAAGGGGTCTTCGAGCTGTCTAGTGAAAACTTCTTTCAAAACAATGGAGAATAATACTGTTAAGAAAATCAACCTGCTGATTGGTTAAGAAGTGTTATTTGATGGATTAAACCTCAAAATATGAAATACCTCAAAATATGAAATACCTCATGCAGCCTGAAAGCTTAGGGTTTTGGGCCACTTTCCAGTCTACTTTACCATCCATTGACAATGATCAGCATCACCTTAAATATTAGACCCTTAATGAGATTACTGAACAAATACTAAATGGCATCTACTCTGTGAGAAGCCGCTTCAGTTGCTCACGCTCTTCCTTGGTACCTTCCACTATGCGGGATATATATACCTCAGCTATACTGTCAGCAGGAGAGTTGGCTATGGGTACTAAACATTATCTCCATAGTTTCGTCCATCCCTTCATACATCATCTCCTACAAATAATTAGGTTGCAATACCATGAAGTATCCTGACAAAAAGGACTTACACAAGCTCTACACTTAAATATTGTAAATTTCTATAACGCGGCCTCCTACTTCAATCATGACAATTGGGAAGACATTTTTTAATAACTGTTAATCAATCAAAGAGGCATACTTCCAACTAAAAGTGTAGTATAGTGGAATTTAGGGCTACCTTGAGAACCAGCTTCGTCAGAACGCGCAGTTGAGACTGCCTGGAATCAACGCCTCAATTAATTTAGGACCTTGTGCGGACTTTCCAACAGCACTAACAGGAGTTATCCTCTCGTGACATCACTTCTGGAAGTGAAGGGCTCAAAGGGACTGAAGGGCCTGAAGGTCCCCGTGGGTCTCAAGAATCCTCTGGTCCTATAGTGCCTACTCCTGGCAACCCTGACAATTCCTGGAAAAATTATTTTAACTGCTCATGATGCCTTACAAGATCGAATACATAGCGTGGCTCAAGGGTGAAAGCTCCAAGTGGACAGAGCCCCTCTTGACCCTAAGGTCTTAAATAAGGCCTTGTTGGATGAGATGGACAGTTTCAGTGCCTTTACCAAGCTCATCGACAATCACATCTACCAGCTTAAGCAAAACAGTTGAGGGTTTGATACTTGCTTGAATAACAAAAAGAGCCAGTCGTTTCTCCAACACCCTGAAATTTCAAACATTAAAGGAGAAAGTTGCTCATAAAGCCTCCATTACTTCCTTAAACCAAAAAAGAGATTATATTCAAAAGGACCTCGAGGGTTTAAGATGATGACTGAATCAACAGGCCATATAGACTATGCAGAAATTTGGGATTATTGAGCCTGTACTGATTCATGGTATCAATACTATTTTAAAATTCTATTATGACTAACTTTATGCCAAGTTTTAAGGAGAAGATTACCCCCGGCCAAGAAAGCATTGCCTCCTCCTATAAGCTTATGAGAGGACCATGGAAGAGGCTATCAACCAACTGAAGGTTAAGAATATTCACTTTTGTCTGAAAAGCACCGCTTAGGAGATTATGACTCCCCATCTAAAGGAATGCCACAACTGGGAACAAGTACATACTTCCCTAATTCAGGAATTCGGAAGCAAACAAACCCTGGCCAATCATAAAGCAGGCCTTCATAGGTATTAATCTGAACAAATATAAAAGCCCTATGGAGTCCGTAGCTGAGTATACACCCAAGCACAACCCTTAGTAACCACTAACCAAATTACCTTAGACAATGTCATAATTGCAGTCATCCCCGCAGTGAGATCTTATCCTAAAGTCCAAATGCATATGATCAGCCAGAAGAATAATTTTACTTGCATTTGGGAATTATAAGATAGTGCTTAACAAAATACCTGCATCTACCCTGCATTATAAGTCTATTGCATCCACTTCTTCCAGTCATCCTTAGGTCCACATTGTCAAAAACTGGAAGAATCCTAGTTCTTTATGCACCTAATACAATATGTTTTAACACAGCGACAATAATTGCTGTGAAAGACTTGCTGAGGAGGCGGTAAAAGGGCTGTCAGAATGAAAAACTAGGTACTTCATGCTGACATCCTTGTACCGCCTCAAGAATTATTAATGAACCTTAATGAGCTTGGAGTTGTTGTACAGAAGAATATGTTTTGGTACATATTAATAAAGAACCTGAAAATGCTTACTCTCCTTCTTATAAATAGCATTTGTTTTTCACATTATTCCCGCAGATTGGAAGCTAGGCTACACGTGTCACTGTTTATATTCATAAATCCTGGTCCACACCATTGTCAACAGTCATTTCCATGTGATTCATTTCATATACAGTAATGAACCAAGAAAATTTCCTCTGGACTTGCTGCATTACATGGAATATGACACAGCTGGTCCGTAGTGTACTCAGTCTATAGGGTCTAGTCTTTCTTTCCCATTCGCTTTGTGAAGCTTTCCATGAATACTCCCGCCATTGCAATAGATGACCCAAGCTGTGACTTTCTTCTTGAAATCAGTTTCTCTGAGATTATTCTTCCAAAGTGCACTATGATGAAGGATTATATCCCTGATGGGACACTATGTCTCATAAGTTTTCAAAACTTATGCAACGCCAAGGCGGAGGTCAAAAGCTTGGCTTGTTATTAAAGAGTTAAAGCTATAAACTGACTTGAATATCATGTAAGGGGCTCTCTAATAAGGATGCCACCTCCTGCAGTCAATGGCCAAGAAGGCATGCCAATTTATCTGCCTAAGAAAACGACTATACTGCCAAGGCCCAGGCTATTGTGGACACCTGGGTTCATGTCAACATTTCCTCTGGATACCTGTTGGAGATCTGAGGCCTAGATAACCTATATGTCTGGAGTTCCTAACCTGTTGGGAACCTTAGATCCCGCCTATTCTGGACCAATACAAGTGTTGTTGGCTAATCTTATTGACAATCCTAGGATAGTGGGACCTATTACTCTGGCTGCTTAGTTTGCATATCCTATCTGTAGAGGCCCTAACTATGTTTGCAGCTTTGGAGTCTAATGAACTTTAAGCTTGAAACACACCCAATAGTAGATCTAGTTGACACTTTATAGGGCAAAAGCTTTTTGTCTTTTGAAATCCAGGGCAAATGGTAAGTTTGCAGGTGCTTTTATGCCCTGGATTTCAACAATTTTATTTTTGCAGGAAGGGTTAATGTTTAACTGCGGGAATTTACTTACCAGGGGATTTTTAGTACTAAATTTAAAACGATACACCTTAAATTTAATGAAGCATTGTATTTTTTATTTTATTTTTTATTAGTTGCAGCGAGGGGATCAAGGAGCAAACCCTCTTATAATCACACTGCTTAGTATCAAAATTAATTTGGGGCCTGAAGCGAAATAGGCGAATAATTCATTATTAGCTTTAAGCCTATTTAGGAAATATGGGGTTTGACATATTAGAGCTCTCAAAACTTGCCTTGCATTAATGGAACAGCTGATGGATGGTTGAGAGTAGGTAGGACTAAGCCGTGAGGTAACTTCTAATAAATTTGATCCAATCACTTTGGGGGAAAATAGTTTCACCTGGTGTGACCCCCTCCAGGCATACAAAAGGGTCTGTCTCTGCATTAGAGTTTGAACTAAATTGGATGTAGAATGCAGGGGGACCTCCAAATGGCTCCAATGAGTCTGCCGGTGATTCAACATAATCCTATTTCTAAATGTAGGCCAGTTTGGCCAAGGAGTGGGAGTAATCGCCTTACTCTGAGAGGCCAGATTCCATTGAGAATTGGATAGGCCTTTAGAATATTAAAATCGGAGCTGTTCTCCTCTGAACTATTCTCACTTACTAGTCAAACAACAATTTGTCTGACATTACCCCTTTCAAGAATGTTGGGGGAGAATAGGGGCGGAGAAACTGACCATAAACTCTGTTGACAACTACTCCAGAAGCGAGTGACTTGATGTATATTTGTCACCTTTTTTGTAGTTGATAACAAATGGTCCTTCCCAGATGGACCCTAGCTTCTCACTTTAAGAGTAATGCGGTTATGATAATATAAAACAAGGTCATAGATTAGAAAAAAGGTAGATGTGGTCTGAGTTCATTAGCTGCTTGATCCTCTTTGGTGACAGTTTTGGCTAAGTAGTCATAGCTTCAGACTGTAGTTGGACGATATGTTGGGCCGACTTCCTCATGGCCTTATCTGGGTCATCAGTCCTGGCTGAAAAGACATCATTTGACAAAACCAGGTATGCCAGGTTCCCGGTCATACAAAGCATGGAATGGAGACATTTATAGTATCCAATGGTAGCTAATGCAATAGGCCATGGAAGCACTTGACAAAAATCTGATCAAGTGCAGAGGGTCAGAGGTGGCCATTTTCCGTAGTATGGATATTAAAGTTCCATTAGCCCACTCTACAGTCCAGTTAGTAGAAGGGCTGTAAGGGGCGGAGAAGAGTTGTGGGTGCCCATAGAGGTAGCTAGGATTTTGACCACTCAGGAGGTAAAATTCTTTACATTGTGGCATAGGAGAACCTGAGGGCAACCATGGCGGGTGAAGATTGACTGGTGGAGGAAAATGGTGGTAGTTTTGGCAGTTTGAGCAGGAAGAGCCATTGCTTCAATCCATCTTGTGAAGTGGTCAATACCTATCAGTATGTTATGATTCCCACTAGTAGTTTGGGGTATAGGTCCTACCACATCTAACTGATCTTGTGAAAAGGTTTCTGTGAGGTAGTGGTTGGTACTGATATTTGATCTTAAAGCACGAATGTTTTTACAGGTTAAAAAGGCATCCAAGACTTTAATAATAGATTCCATGATATCCTCCAAATAGTACTGTTCCTTGATCCACTCATACGTCTTCCTCACTCCACCATGTCCAAGGGTAGAGTGGGCATCCAAGATCACTGGTACCCATTCTGAAGGTCGCAGATAGGGCAGCCAATTTACTCCTACCTTCTTATATAACTTTCCGCTCTCCACCTTATTGTTGCAGAAGTGTCGTGCTAGCACCTTCTGGATAGGAAAATCCTCATCGTGCCATGCTTGGGGGTCATAAGGAGATCATGTAATCTCTCCTATTCACTGTTGTTTAGATGAAGGATAGGCAGACTAGTCAAACTATCCACATTAATATGACGCGTCCCAGCTCAGTGTTCAATATTCATATTATAATGTTGAAGTTTGAGGGCCCAATGGACCAACCGTCTGGTGGGATTCTTCATGTTTTGTAGCCATTTTAAGGAGGCGTGGTTTGTAACTACAGTGAATGAAGTGCCATATAGGAAAGGGCGGTGATGTTTAACAGCTAGTAATACAGCCAGGCACTCCTTCTCTGTAGCACTGTAGTTACATTCAGCTTTTGACAACATCTTGCTAAAGTAGAAGCTTGGATGATGTACGTCATTACTATCCATTGGTCCAGGATGGCTCCAAAGGCATAGTCTGAGGCATCAGTGAACAATATAAAGGCTTCCTGTAATTGGGGTGGCGTAGGATAGGGCGTTGCTGAAGCAATCTCTTTAACGTTTCAAATGCGACGCTTGTTTTGTACCCCAATAAAAAGGAGTGTTATAGCCAATAGTCGGATGAGAGGCTCACTGGGCTGGGTGAACTTGGGTATGAACTGATGATAATACCCCTATCATACCCAAAATACCTGGATGTCCCGGAGGTTCTTAGGGGCAGGCATTTTAGAGATGGCTTTGACCTTATAATTTAGGGCTTGATCCCTTCTTGGGACATGGCATTTACAAGGAATTCTAGCTTCCTTTGGAAGAAGGTGCATTTTGATGATTTCAACTTAATGTTAGAGCCCGCAGGCGTTGAAAAACTTCAAATAAATGAGTGAGATGATCGGTGAACGTTGCAGAAAAGATGGTTATGTCATCAATATAGGCAATCAGACAGCTTAGCTTAGAATCCCAAAAATGTGTACATTGCACATTGGAAGCATGCCAGCGCATTGAACAGCCCTTGGGGTAGCATGTAGGCTAAAATAAGCCTTCACTCCAAATGAGAGCACATTTCTCCTGATCTTGGGGAGAAAGAGCCATTTGCCAATACCCGCTGGCCAAATCCATAGCTGAGAAGAAATAAAGCCGGTGAGTTGGGCAAGGGCATCATCTATGTGGGGGTGTGGATAGCTATCTTTTTAGGTGAGGTTATTCAGTTTACGGTAGTCCATCACTACCTGAAGACCCCACTCTTCTTTTTGATCAACAAGCAAGAAGATGACCAAGAGCTTTAGGACGGTACTAATAACTTAGCATCTAATAACTGCTTGAGTTCAACTCTAATTTGCTGCTCTTCAAAATTGGACTTACAATAAGGTTTAGATCGAATAATTTGGGAATCACCAACATCAATGGTGTGGCTCCATCCCTTCATATGCCCATAATCTGTGTTGGTCTGGGAGAAAATATCGCCACAGGTATCCAATATAGAATGAACTTTTTTAAGCTCATCAGGGGTTAGGTCATCAGAATTGTGGACGTTAGGCAGAGTACACATCAACTGGTCAGTTGGGTACCCATATCCAACATTGACCCAATAAAGTGGATCATGTCAATTTCTTGGAGGGGAATTAGAAGACCTTTCCCTATCTCTTAATGTTTTTTAACAATGATGGGTTTATTATTAAGGTTCCCCAATAGGATATTAATGGGTCATTAATAGGCGGGGTCTAGTATACCCATCAACACCCAAGGTTCTAAAAGCTTAAGCCATCAATGTTTGTTATGTGCAGCAGATAGACTCAGGGGATCTGTAGCATAATATTGTAGCATCCACCAGTTGTTCACCAGCCTATATTACTATCTCCTCTGAAGGGAAAGTTGGAATTCCCTCTGAAGCGTCTACAAAATCAGGCAACTATTTTTGTGCCATCCAGAGGTTGTCTAGAATTAAGTAAAGCAGAGGAAGGGTCTTCATTTTTAAGCAGAGTTTACTTTTTTATTAGGTTCTCATTGTTAAAGGTTAGTGGGAATTCATAACCAAGTAGTAAAAGATAAACCTATTTGTCGTTGATTATAACATCATACTCAACCATAAACTGCGTGCCAATAAGCATGTCATAAGTGCTATTGTCCAAGCAACGTCTGGAGCTGACAATATGAGCTTTCCAATCTGAATAGGCAAAGAGGAGTAGGCTATAAATGGCATGGGTGTTGTTGGGAACCGCCGCTCTAAACTCTTACATATACAGGAGATCAGGATCCAGCTTAATCTTCTTGATCGGCTTGGAAGAGAGAATGTTCATGGGAGATCTAGTGTCCAAGAAGCCTTAGCCCAGACTTTTGAATAATGATCTCTACCTTAGTTATGGTCCCGCCAAAGTTAGGGGGAGAGCTAACAATTCCTTAAGAAGGATAGTAGAGGCAAGCTTTTTAACTGTCTTGGAATAGTTATTTTAATGGACTGTAGGGTGTGAACATGATGAATTGGTCGGATCAGTGAATAAATAACCTGGTCAGCATCTCTAGTGGTATCAATAACCTCATGGCACCCCAGCACTTGATTAATGTAGATTTCTTGAGAAATTAAAAATTTATCTACTCTTTAAGGGTTCAGCCATCTGGTATACCTACTTCAAGTGGGGCTCCTAGGACATAACCAATGTCCTCATAACTCCCCTCAGAATCATCATCAGAAGGGTTGTCCACACATATTGGACGGACGTTAGAAGGGAGGTTGACGAAGAAAATCATAACTTCAGTAAATTTAATAACATCTGCAGCAATAAAAATTGGAGGAGCAGGCAGATTTGCTTGAGCAGCCTTGTCCTTGAGCCCATTGTTCTTGGTAGTGACTGTTACTGGAGGGAAAGGTTTGGGCTTCATCATAGCTACAGGTGTTGGACAATTGCAAGTCCAATTTTTTAATAAGAGTGCATCAGTTCATAATATATAAAATTGGCCAAAAGAACCTGGCCGATTCTCGGTGGACCCTTTTATTTGGGAAATATTTCTATTAAAGCTTCTCGGCTAAATACCACGAGTTTAGAGAGTTAGATTTCACCAACCATGCAGCTGAATCAGGGGAGTCCATCCAAGGTTCCTCCCCGTTCCATTAATAATTTAGTTAAACCACCTATTTGGGGACCACCCCCTTTTATAGGCTTTGAGGGTGTCCCACTAGGTGAAACTATTTTCCCTCATGATGATTGAATCAAGTATATCCGATCTTTGCCTCAAGGACTTGTCATACCTACTCTTGACCCTTCATTGACCATTCCTTTTAAAGCAAGCCGAATTTTGAGAGCTTCAATAGGGTGAACACCCATATTTCTTAAATAGGCTTATAGCTAATAATAATTTGATGCCTATTTCAATCCAAGCCTCAAGTTATTTTTAAATAATAAGCAGTGAGATCATAATAGGGTTTGCTTCTTGATCCCCTCGCTGCAACTAATAAAAACTACACAATACCCAATATTTAGTATTTAATAAAGTATTATTATTTTAACTAGTGATAAAAAACCCCTTTATTAATCTAGGCAGTTGAGAAAATACTTCTCCTGCAATACTGTTAAAATCTGGGGCAAATTAGCACCAGCGAGCATGCAACCTGCCCAATTCCAACAATTGGTGCTCACTATGGGGGGTAGTACACCACAAAAACACTTTAAATGGAGGGTGTGGGGGTAATTAATCAACACAACCTCTCCACTGCCTCCAATCCCCATCTAGATTCTTTACAACAGCAACTATCCAGAGCATTGTCTTGCCTTGATTACTTGAACAGGCGTTTGCCAAGCCTCTCATGAGGCAACTCTGATTATTTCTAAACCTCCTTTCAGGGACAAATTTACCCCAGGTGAGGGTAACATCGCCTCACTCCTCTTTGTTTATGAGGTTTAAATGGAAGGGACAAAAGATCCCAAAAAAATAAAGCATATCCTCACCTGCCTTTACCATTCTTCCCAAGAGGTGATGGTGCATTATATGGACACCCTTAAAATTTTGCAGAGGTAAAATAAGCTCTCATTGACGAATTTGGCTTTATACAAAGTTTGAAGAGGAAGAAGCTGGCCTTTATGTGCCTCAGCATGAAAAGGGACGAATTGCTCACCGCTTTTGTTAATCTCTTTAATGGTGAAGCCTAGCTTTTGTGTTTGCAAAAATGTTACCTCTTGATGATGCTCTAGCGGCCATTCTGACTGGCTAACTTCTCACCCTTCTATAGCTCGGCATCTAATATCTCTAAAACGCATTTCCAGATTATCCGTGCTATCAATATAGCTCTGTTGGAGGTCGCAGATATTTATAATGCTGAAGCTACTTCAGGTTTTGGGCCAAACCCCAGGCTTTAACCATTAAGGATTACTCAACTGTAGCCCCGCTTAAGGAGGCTATGATGATTCCTAGGGGCCCCCATCTGGTTACTACTCTGAGCCCAGCACCTGCGGTGCAGCTCAAACCTGATCTTCCTCCGCCCAAACCTGAGGTTCTCAAGCTAGTAAGTCAGAGTGAATCATCGTCAATGGGGCAGCGCTCCATGCCCCCACATTGCCACCAATATCATCTTTTGTCAGTCAATGAACCACTACAAATGGCACAAAAGCCTGCTACTAAGTGTAAACCCTCTCTAAGGTGAAAATCGCACCTTCCAATAGTGTTTGATGACTGGTCACAAAAGCTAAACTTCCTACTTCCCCAATGCATACAGCCGCTGATCAACTCAAAGCTGGCGTAGTTAAAACATCCACCTCCCAGACGCTATCTCCCTTAACCCCTCCTCCAGCCAACTCTAGTCTGAAATCTGTAGCCATGGGACAGTCCAAACCCGCTACTGTAAAGGCTGAAAATAAAGTCGTGACAAATACAGCGCCTCCTCCAAAAGAGAGTAGGGTTGAGGAACGGCCACAGGCCTCTCCTGCAATAAGGACTGCCCTGAACCTACCCCCAGTCCTAGGGACTCTTTGATGTGCATCAAAAACTCCTCTAATGATGAATCTGAAAGGGGTTGTGAATATGAAGGTCACTATGTTTTAGGAGCCTCAGGTGAAGTGGAGGTACCTGACAGGTTGAACCCGGAAAGAGTGGATATAGCTATGATACCCTGCAAACATATCTTCATCAGGTGCTGAGGGGTCTAGAAGTTATTGATACCGCCAGTGACCTTATCAGCTCATTGTCACGATGATTTAATCCACTCAAGTGTGTATAAACTGCAGTTTAACCGAGATTAATTTCCCTGAAACTGCCAAACGCCTTGCTTATACTCTCTGGCTGAAGGAGGTCCTCTCTCTTTCCCCCTACTTGGGGAACCTTGACCAAAGTAGAGGTTGTTGTCAACGGAGTATTAATCATTGCTATCCTTGACACCGAATCCCCTGTAAAAGCTGTATCATCAAAGCTTTTGATATAAGATTAAGCTGGCCCCTGACCTAGACTATACTCAAGGGTTTGGCACTGCTGGTATGACCAACACTCGCGCTATTGAGGCCTACTCATCTTTACCAATCCGAATTGGGAAGCTCCTCCTATCAGCCTCATGGTGCCTTTAGCCAACAATACCTATGACATGCTCATTGGTACCTTTTTTATATTAAAGTATGGTGGGATATTCAACCTGAAGCAGGGTTATCTCTCCCTGCTTAACTACGAGGTTCCCTGATTCTGGATAAAAATGAGATTAGTAAAAAGATTATATGCTTGCACTGTTGAGTATCCTTCATCTGCCTTACCATTACATTACACAACGGTGGGGTGGAATACAAAAAAGCTGCCCAAAGCAGTGGACGCCCTAGAGGGTATCCCTATATGTGCGTTAGAAGAGGTAGTAATCAAGGTCAGTGAACAAAGGGTAGTTGACACAAATATTAGCCTACAATTCCCCCCCCAACTGTCTATTGCACCTAATCAGCATTGATGGAGTTAGCCCTCTTAAGCCTAGAGTATTGCCAGGTATGCTAGACACAGCTTATCAGCAACCAATCAATTTCCTACTGGGAAATCTCACTAAAAAGGACATGGTCATCAAGAAGCATCAGGAGACTGGAGGATGCTGGTCCCTATTGAAAACATTAAAATGTTGAATGTATTGGGTTATGGCGGATAAAGCCTACCTGCTGATCAATCGTTATGCATTCTGCCTGCTGTTCATATCTATGTTGATCTAACACCCTCAGAGCTTAATAAAGTTCATAGTTTGTTGGAGTCCTATATCGATATAATCTTCTAATCTGATAAAGACTATGAACATATGTAGGTTGGATGCATAACATTGACGTTGGGGATTCTGGTCCCATCCACTCCAGACCCTACATAAATCAAAAGTTGAGGAGTTACAGATGCAGACGGAGCTAAAACAGTTGTTGGACGCTAGGTTTCTGGTGCCTTCCCAAAGCCTTTGGTCATTTATTCTACTTATAAAGAAGAGAAATGGAGGTCATTGGGTTTTTATGGATTATCGTAAGTTGAACAACCTCACCAAGAAGGACAGCTACCCTATCCCCCATATTGACGATGCTCTGGACCAACTCTCTGGATCCAAGTTCTTTTCTGACATGGACTTAGCTAGTGGGTATTAGCAGATGGACCTTTATCCACAGGATTAGGAGAAATGCGCCATTATCTGTAGTGAGGTCCTTTTTTCAACCCACTTGGTTACCCCATGAGTTATGCAATGCGCCTGCCACTTTTCAGCAGTTGATGGACCATTTTCTCCAGGATCTCAAGCTGAGATGTTGATTGTTTATCTTGATGACATCACATTTTTCTTCAAAACCTTCAACAAACACCTCACCCACATAAAGGAAGTGTTTTAATGGTTGCGGGCATCCAACATCAAGCTAAAGCCCTCCAAGTGTACCTTTTTCCAGAAGAAGTTGGATTTCCTTGGGCACTCTATCTCTCAAGATGGGATCCAACCCCTCCAAGACAAGGTTGAAGCGGTATCTAAAATGCCTGCGCTTAAAACCCTTCACGACATACAAGAATTTTTTGGCATGATGGGGTACTACCATCAGTTCATCCCCAAACACGCCCTGCTCAGTGAGCCCCTCATATGTCTCTTGGCTAAGAACTCTCCTTTTCATTGGGGTGGTTAACAAAAAGCCGCATTTGTGACCCTGAAGAAGTTGCTGCAACAAAGGCCAATCCACCGCCACCCTGACTATTGCAAGCCTTTTATGTTGTTCACGAATGCCTCCAATTAGCCGCTGGAGCCATCTTGGCTCAGTTGGATGAAAATGGTGTCTACCATCCCGTGTCCTACTTCAGCAAAATGCTCTCAAAAGCAGAACGTAATTAGAGCGTCACTGAAATGGAGTTCCTGGCTGTCTTGCTTGCTGTAAAGAGCTATCGCCCTTTCTCTATAGGACTTCTTTCAAAGTAGTCACTGACCACGCCTCATTGAAGTGGTTGCAAAATATAAAAGATCCCACTGGGCAGTTGGAACGCTGGGCTCTGAAGCTCCAACACTATGACATGACAATTGAGCGCCGGGCAGTAACACGCAATATGAATGTTGATGGGTTAACGTGGCTGCCTGTCCTTCAATTAGACAATAGTGAAGTTGAAAGGTTACATGACTTCTTAATGACGCCTAATGCGTGGGTGATGAGGATAGCCTGTTCAAAAAATGCTAGATCGGCACTCCCGCAAAACTAAGGTGGAAAGCAGGAAGTTTTATAAGAAAGTAGGGGTGAATTGGTTGCCTTATCTCTGACCATAGACGAGTACCCGTGATCTTGAGTTCCATACAATTCTAGGTCATAGCGGATTACAAAAATCCTATGTGTAGGTAAAAGAGCAATATTACTGGGAGGGCATCATGGAGACCATAACTGAAGTCCTGGATGCCTGTCTGAATTGCAAGAACAAATCCAGCTACAAGACTCGGTATCAGTACTAAACCACTACGCCTCAACAACTCTTTTACACCATAAGTCTAGATGTGGTAGGCCCTCTACCCCAGACTGCTGGTGGAATCTGTACATCTTATGCAGGCATAGAGCACTTTACCAAGTGGGGTGAGGCTGTAGCTCTTCCTGATCAAACTGCCAAAGCCACGGCCATAATCCTTAATAGAAATATATTCACCTGACATGGTTGTCACCAGGCCTACTTTGTGACAATAGAAAAATTTTCTTCTCCAGAGTGGTGAAGATCATTGCTACCTCCATGGGAGCATAACAGCCTTTTTTGGCCTCCTATAACCCCTCAACAAATGGTACCATGAAAAGAACCAATGGGACACTGATCTCTTATTTATGAAAAATGGCCACTTCAGACCCTCTTAAATGATACCTTTACTTACCCAGTGCCCTCATGGCCTACCATATCAGATATCACCAGATCCTAAAAACGTCGCCTTTTTGAGTGTTATATGGTCAAGAACCCGGGGTGCCAGTATTACTATATAAGGATATTTTCTTCAATAAGACAGATCTGAGAAAGCTATGAAGAAGTTGGCCCAGCACATCATCCAGTTGCAATCAGAGGCGATGACCAACTTGGCAAAGACTGTCATTGGAGAGGATCAAGTTGCTAATGAGCTCCAGGCCCCTCTACCTTCCTTCCAAGTGTCAGACTTGGTGCTATACTACCATAATCGTATTACTCCCAGAAGTGAAAGTTTGGGTCTATCTGGGTAAATTCTTTTGTCATCACTTGTAAGTGAGGGGATGAGTACTCAATCAAATCCCTAGCTACCATAGATAACGTTAACTGTGTCCATGGCCAGTTATTGCGCCCTTACTCTTCCCATAACACTCCTGAAGGGGGTAATGTCAGATAATTCTAAGTCAATTTTATAATAATAGTGCGTTGGTTCATAATATGGAAAAAATTAGCCAAAAGACCCTGGTCAATTCTTGGTGGACCCTTTAAATTTGGGAAATATTTCTATTAATGATTCTCGGCTAAATACCACGAGTTTAGAGAGTTAGATTTCACCAACCATGCAGCTGAATCAGGGGAGTCCATCCAAGATTCCTCCCCGTTTCATTAATAATTTAGTTAAACCATCTATTTGGGGACCATCCCCTTTTATAGGCTTTGAGGGTGTCCCACTAGGTGAAACTATTTTCCCTCATGATAATTGAATCAAGTATATCCGATCTTTGCCTCAAGGACTTGTCATACCTACTCTTAACCCTTCATTGGCCATTCCTTTTTTAGCAAGCTGAATTTTGAGAGCTCCAATAGGGTGAACACTCATATTTCCTATATAGGATTGAAGCTAAAAATGAATTTGATGTCTATTTCGATCCAAGCCCCAAGTTATTTTAAATACTAAGCAGTGAGATCATAATAGGGTTTGCTTCTTGATCTCCTCGCTGCAACTAATAAAAATACATAAAACCCACCCTTTTAGCATTTTATCTTAGCGTATTATCATTTTAAATCGTGGTAAAAACCCATTTTATTAATTTTGGTAGTTGAAAAAAATGCTTCTACTGCAATTTTTTGAAATCTGGGTCAAATTAGCACCAGCGAGCATACAACCTGACCTAATTCAACATTATGTTATAAATGAGAGTTGGCTGGAGGAGATATCGTCGTGGAGGATGATGCTTTAACTACGCCAGCTTGGGTTGATCAGCGGCTTTGAGCCTTGGGGAATCAGGTGGTTTAGCTTTAGCGACCTGGTCCTTGTACCCATTGTTGATGGGGAAAATGTCACCTGAGAGAGGGGTTTAGGATTAGGAGAAGGCTTTAGGACCACTTGGAGAGATTTATTGGATGGCACAAGCTGATCTTGGTGGCAATGTGGGGCAGGGAGTGCTGCCCCATTGATGATGATGCACTTTAACTTACTAGCTTGAGAACCTCAGGTTGGCTGGGTGAAGGATGATCGGGTTTGAGCTGCACTGCAGGGGCTGGCTCAGAGTAGAAACCAGCATAGGGGGTCAATAAAGCCTCCTTCAGTGGGGCTTCATTTGAGATTCCTCAATGGTCTAAACCTGGGGATCACCTCAGCGTCATTTGTTGTTGCACATGTATGACAACACAACGTCTAACAAGGCCTCTTTTATGTCACAGACATTCTTAAAGCTGCACTTCACTGAGATGATATGCTGGGTTAAAGAAGGTTGGGAAGCTAACTCAGTTAACATGGCCGCAATAGTATTATCAAGGGTTGACATGTTAGGTGTTAACCTCTGGGCAGCGAGGTAAAACCGCTCAGCAAAAGCTGGGGTCAATTTTCCTTCATACATACTAAGGCGCAAAAAGGCATGTTTCTCCCTGTTTAGTTTTTGCTTGGAATCAAATTCAGCTAACAGAGCCTCTTTAACCTCTGGCCAGGTATGCATAGTGTCCATATAAGGGACCATTATTTCTTGTGCTAAGCGACTTAATCAAGAAAGGACTGTATTTAATTTTCTGTTTGTCAGATGCGCCTGTTGGATTTTGGGGCGGGAGATGCTCGCTTAGTGCTTGATTTTTCAAAAACCAAAAATTGGGGATTGTCCCAATTATATAATAAAAATAAGTATATTTTAAAAACTGAAAGTTGGGGTTTTAAAGTTTTTTTTAAAAAACGCCGCGGGTAATAAGAGAAACTGGACCCTCTTGATATCTGACCTTCAGTATTTAAACTATCTCAAGGGTCAAAGGGAATAAATTTGGAATGGCTTGTTACATTCTGAATAATGAAATATGCAAATTCAGCCTATCAAAGCTCAGAAAACTCGCCTCACTTTGACTGAATGACAGATGGGGAGTAGATTCTTGGAAATATGTACCCATGGGGTAACGTAATAATAAATTTCAGACAACCCCTTTGTCTAAAATTATTTCACCTTGGAGGACCTCCGCCACGCCTATAAATGGGGGTGGTACCCGCATGGGTGTTTGAATGGATTTGGACATGGCAGGGGGAGAAACCGCCGATGGACTCTCCAGGTTCCCTTGTGTGGTCGAAGTAATCTGACTGTTTGATCTTGTGTTATTTGCCCATGAAATATTGGAAATAATGTTACCCCAATTTGTGGGGCCCACTGAGAATTGGCCAGGGTCTTTTAACCAATTTTAGCATCTATCTCTGAATTACTCTTTTCTATAATTTTGACTTTTAATTGTCTAACAATACCCCTTCAAGAGTGTTAGGGGGTGAATAAGATCACAAGAACTCACCATGAACTCGGTTAATAGTAAGGCCAGAAGCAAGGGACTTAATGGAATACTCATACCCCTCGTTTGTATGTGATTACAAATGGCCCTTCCCAGATAGAACCGAGCTTCTCACTTCTAGAAGTGATGCGGTTGTGGTAATACAACACCAAGTCAGATACTTGGAAGGAAGGATGAGGATCCTGAAGCTCATTATTTGCTTGCCCTTATTTAGTGACCATCTTGGCCAAGTTAGTCATGGCCTCTGCTTATAGTTGGAAGATGTGCTGGTCCAATTTTTCTATAGCTTGCTCTGGGCCAGTTCTATCAGTGAAAATGTCTTTGGCTATTAGGGCTGGTATAGCAAGTTTTCATCCATACAACACATGGAAAGGGGACATCTTGAGGATGCAATGGTAGCTAATCCTGTAATCCATGAGGACAATAGATAAGTAAAGATCCCAATATAGAGAGTCGGAGCTAGCCATTTTTAAAAGTATAGATACCAGGGTTCCATTAACTCTTTCTACGGCACCATTTGTAGACTGTTTATAGGGGTCCAAGAAGAGTTGTGTGCCCAAGGAGGTGGTGAGGAGCTTTACAACTCAGGAGGTAAAATTTTCACATTATCACATAGGAGGACTTGGGGCACTCATGCCGGGTGAAGATGTTCTGGTGCAAGAAGGTGGCCATGAATTTAGAAGTCTGAGCGGGGAGAGCAACAGCTTCAACACATTTTATGAAATAATCAATTCCAACCAAAATATAAAGATTACCACCTGTAGTTTGAGGGAGAGGACCTACCACGTCCATACTTATGGTGTGGAAGGGTTGTTGGAGCATAGTCAGTTGATACTGGTACCGAGTTTTATAACTGGTTTGTTTTTTACAGTCAGGCAGGCATCCAAGTCTTCCGCTATGATCTCCATGATGCCTTCCCAGTAATACCGCTCTATATCCACTCATATGTTTTGCATACTCCACCATGCCTCATGATAGCGTGAGACTCCATGATCACAGGTACTCGCTCAGATAGCTGGAAATAGGGCAACCTTTTTACTCCTAACTTCTTATACAACTTTCCATTTTCCACCTTGGTGTTGCAGGAGTGCCATGCTAGCATTCTTTGTACAAGTTCATCTTCATCCGCCCAAGCATCAGGAGTCATGAGGAGGTCATGCAACCTCTCTGCTTCACTATTGTCAAGGCGTTGAAAAGATTGAGTTCGTCTCAATTGTTACATTTTGACTCAGATTTAGATTCTCCAAATCTGAGTTGAATCACTTTATTTATACTTTTGGTTCGGTCATTTTGGGCGCTGGGTTGTGCCTCACCCAAATTGTAGATTAGGCTTGTATGAGCCTAATCAATGATTCAGATGAGGCCCCCAAAGGGCAGCCTTTACAAAGCGCACCTACCCCATTTCAAAGTTTACTTTGGAATATTAACCCTATCATTTCCTTCCTGAGGAGCATTGTTGGTTGCTCCCCAGACGAGCTCTAGTCATTGGGCCCTTTTCATTATCCTGAATAAAGTAAAGGTTTATTGGGGTTAGCATACCTCGCTTACCAGTTGTCATTTTTGGGTGCAGAGCTGAGGAGCTTTTCAATTGGTTGGGTCAGACCAACCCCCAGAGGACTTTGCATAACCAACCAGTAGTAGGCAATGTTTGGCGCTGTCAGAGCCCCCAAACCTCTCCCTACTTGGTTAGCTGCTTTGTTGCTTGTCGGAGCATAAAAAATTATTTTAATATACAGCAGTCAGAACTGGGGTTTTTCCACCTGTCACATTATTCCAAAGTTACATGTCTGCTGCATGCCTCCAATCCCCAGTTCGGCCAAACTCAGTGGTCACTTGGTCCCAGTTGTCAATAAACCAGCACCAGTGGGAGCCGGTGACTGATGGCCAAACCTGGACCTGAAGTGACCATCAGTTGAAAATCCTGTAGGGCCTCCCACTCACCAGGGATCTGGTTGGCACCAAGGAGACCTATCCCAGCAGGGCTCCCTCACCCACAGATGGTCCACCTGAAAAGGGGATGGCTGTCCAGCAACGCTGAATGTGCGCCTCTCTCATGCTTCTGTTGTAAAAATCGTTTTCCTGGTTGGGAAGGGAAGACCATCGCCAACATGAGCTTGGGAGGGTTGCGCAACATAGATAAGTGCTGGGTGTGCATCCTCGGGCTGGGGCCATCCAGCCACGCTGGACCAATGAACTCCTCTCATGCTTCTTTTGGTGAAAGCACCTTCCTGGTCAGGATGGAAAGACCATTGCCAACGGGAGCCTGGGAGGGTGCACAACACAGCCACGTACTTGGGGTGCGTCCTCGGGCTGGGTGTGCTAACTCCTGCAGCCCAGTACCAATTCACCCTTGCCATTTGTCTTTCCCTTGAGGTGCCCAGAGTTTATCTGGGCTAATTTTCCTGGGGCTTGAGGCAACTCGCCCACAAAGCCCTTGTTGTGGCAGCCTTCCGCTGTGGGGCCCCTCTTTGGGAGGGGCCCTTCTCTAACAGGGGGTAATGTAATGATTAAGTTTGCCTTAATTGTTCCATTTTGACTTTTGATTCGGATTTCCTGAATCTGAGTCAGTTTGCTTTAAAAATGCTTTTGGTTCAGTTGTTTTGGGCGCTGGGTTGTGCCTCATCCATGTTGTAGATTAGGCTTGCACAAGCCTAGTCAATGTTTTGGGTGAGGCCCCTGAAGGCAGGCATTTATAAGGCGCGCTTGCCAATTCCAAAGTTCATTTCAGAATATTAACCCTAACATTCCTTTCCTGGGGAACATTGTTGGTTGCTCCCAAGACATTCTCTGGTCAGCGGGCAATTTTTATTATCCTGAATAAAAATAAAGGTTGTTTTGGGATTTTCATAACTCTCTTACCTGTTGTTCTTTTTTGGGTTTCTGGCCATCAAGGAGCTTTTTGAGTGGTTTGGGTCAAACCAACCCCCAGAGGACCTTGCATAACCAACTAGTAGTAGGCAATGCTTTGCGCTGTCAGTCTCTAAACCTCTCCCTAATCGGTTAGGCTACTTTAAATGCTTGTTGGTAAACCAAAGAACTACTTTAAGAAACAGAAGTTGGAACTGGGTTTTTTCCGTCCGTTACACCCCTAGTCTCTACTAATTTTAGCCGAAGTTGAAAGAATATACATGCGTAGTTGAGTACCCTTCATCCTCTCTCACCCATATTTATACCACGTCAGGTAAATTTACAAAAAAGCTGCCTGACTCCATGGATGCTTCAGAGGGCATTCTATTGAATGCGTCAGAGGAGGTAGTAGTCAAATCGGGTGAACAAAAGGTGATAGACACCAAGATTGCCATACAAATCCCCTGTAACTGCCTCCTGCACTTAAAAAGCATTGATGGAATAAGCCCTTTAGAACCTCGGGTGTTGCCAGGTTCCTAGACCCAGCTTATCAGAGACAACTAATCTCCTGTTGGGAAACCTTACCAACAAGGACATGGTCGTCAAGAAACATCAGGAGATTGGAAGAGGCCTGCAGGTCCCTATTGAGGATATTATCCAAGTTCACTGTATTGGGTCTATGGCAGATATGGGCCTACCAGATGATCAATCGTTATGTACTTTTCCCACTGTTAAAATCTCAGATTATCTAACTTCTGCAGATCTTAATAAAGATCATTCTTTACTGGAGTCATATAGTGACATTCTATCCAAATTCAATACTGATTATAAGCACATGAAGGGTTGGACTCACACTATTGATGTTGGGGATGCTTGTCACATTCAATCCAAGCCCTACCATAAATAAAAAGTTGAGGAACAGCAAATGTGGACGGAGCTCAAACAGTTGTTAAACGCTGGGTTGCTGGCACATTCACAAAGCCTTTGGTTGTCCCCTCTTCTACTTATAAAATAGAAAAACGGAGGTCATTGGGTAGTTATGGGAAGCCGTAAGCTATTTAACCTTACCAAGAAGGACAGCTACCCAATCCTACGAATTGATGACGGTTTTACGCAGCTCTCTGGGTCCAAGTTCTTCTCCACTATTTTTTTGCTAGTGGATATTGGCATATGGACCTTTCTCTAAAAGACCAGGAGAAGTACGCCCTTATCTGTAGCAAAGGCCTTTTTCAACCCACTCAATTACCCCAGGGGTTATGCAATGCACCTGACACTTTTCAGCGGGTGATGGATCATATTCTTCAGGATCTTAAGCTCAGCTTTGTGTTGTCTACCTCAATGACATCACAGTATTTTTTAAGACCTTTAACGAGCTCCTCACACATCTAAAAGAAGTTTTCCAACACTTGTGGGCCTCTAACATCAAGCTAAAGCCCATTGGATGTAATTTCTTCTAAAAGAAGTTGGATTTCCTTGGGCACGCTATATCTCAAAATGGAATAAAACCCCTTCAAGATAAGGTTGAAGCGATATCTAAGATGCCTGAGCCCAAAACCCTTCGTGACATACAGGTATTCTTGGGTATGATGGGGTATTACTTTCAATTCATCCCCAAGTTCGCCCAGCTTAGTGAGCCCCTCATACATCTCTTGGCCAAGAACACTCTGTTCTATTGGGATGCTGAACAAAAAGCCGCGTTTGAGACCCTGAAAGCGCTATTGAAAAAAGGAATATTCTGTTACCCTGACTATGGCAAGCCTTACATGCTGTTCACAGATGCCTCTGTTTATGCCGTTGGAGCTATCTTGGCTCAGTTGGATGAAAATGGGATCGATCATCCTGTGTCATATTTCAGTAAGAAGCTTTTTAAAAGCTGAACGCAACTACAGCGTTACTGAAAAGGATTTCCTTGCCATCTTACTTGCTGTAAAACACTACTGCACTTTTTTATATGGGACTTTCTTTAAAGTGATTAATGACCACGCATCCTTGAAGTGGTTACAAAATATGAAGGACCCCACTGAGCGGTTGGCTTGCAAGGCTCTTAAGCTCCAGCATTATGATATGGTCATTGAGCAATAATCTGGGACAAGCCATATGAACGTTGATGGGTTGACGTGGCTGCCTATCCTACACCTGTAATGGATGAAAACCCCATTTCCGACCGCCATGTAATAAAATAATTCTTTGGCGCACTGAAAAGCAACCAAAGCAGCTTAACAAAGTAGGGAGAGGTTTGGGCACTGACAAAGCCAAACATTTCCTACTAGTGGTTGGTTATGAAAAGTCCTCTGGGGTTGGTCTGACTCAACCACTCGAAAAGCACCTAAGCTCTGCACCCAAAAAAGACCAACATGTAAGTAAGGTATTCTAACCCAAAACACCCTATATTTTTATTCAGTATAATAAAAAGGGCCTGCCAAACAGAGCTCATCTGGGGATCAACTGACAATGCTCCCCAGGAAGGGAATGCTAGGGTTATATTCTGAAGTGAACGTCAGAATAGGCAGGCGCGCCTTATAAAGGCTGCCCTTTGGGGGCCTCACCTATATCATTGATTAGACTCATATGAGCCTAATCTACAATTTAGCGAGGCACAACCCAGCGCCCAAAATGACCGAACCAAGAGTATTTTTAAAGTGATTCAACTCAGAGTTGGAAAATCCAAAATTGAGTCAAAATGTAACAATTGAGATGAACTCAATCATTACATCACCCCCCGCTAGAGAAGTGCACCTCCCTAAAGGGGGGCCCCACAGTGAAAGGCCGCCATAACGAGGGCTTCCTGGGGCGAATTACCTTGAGCCCCAGGAAAATTAGCCCAAATAAATTTCAGGCCCCTCAAGGGAAAAGATGAATGGTGAGGGCAAATCAGGCTTGGGCTGCAGGAGTTAGCGCACCCAGCCTGAGGATTCACGCCCAGCATGTGGCTGTGTTGCACATCCCCTCCCAGACTCCTGTTGGTGATGGTCTTCCCATCCTGACCAGGAAGGCGCTTTCTCTAACAAAAGTGCAAAAGGGCCTGTGGTGCGCGTACAGCATGGCTGGACGCTTATCCCCTTTCTAGGCAGACCATCCATTTGTTAGGGAGCCCTGCTGGTACAGGTCCCTTTGATGCCACAATTTCCCTGGTGAGCGGGAGGCCCCACCAGGATCTTCACCTAACGGTCACTTTAGGTCCAGGGTTGACCATCATTCACTGGCTCCCAACGGTGCTGGTTCCTTGACAACTGGGACCAAGTGACCACTGAGGTCAGCCAAACTGGGGATTGGAGGCGTGCAGCGCACATTCAACTTCAGAATAATGTGACAGATGGAAAAACCCCAGTTCTGACTGCAGTATACTAAAATAAATTCTTTGGTGAACCAACAAGCAACCAAAGCGACTTAACCAAGTAGGAGAGGTTTGGGGCACCGACAGCACCAAACATTGCCTACTACTGGTTGGTTATGCAAAGCCTCTGTGAGTTTGTCTGATCTAACCACTTGAAAAAGCTCTTCAGCTCCACAAAAAAAAGACTAACAGGTAAGCGAGGTTTTTACCCTAAAACACCCTTTATTTTTATTCAGGATAATAAAAAGGGACCGCCAACCATAGCTCATCTAGGTAGCAACCAACAATGCTCCTCAGGAAGGGAATTCTAGGGTTGATATTCTGAAGTGAACTTTGGAATGGGTAGGCGTTCCATATAAAGGCTGCCCTTCAGGGCCTCACCCAAATTTATTGATTAGGCTCATATGAGCCTAATCTTCAATTTGGGCGAGGCACAACCCAGCGCCCAAAACGACCAAACCAAAAGTATTTTTAAATTAATTTGACTCAGATTCAGAAAATCTGAATCCATTCTGAAATGTAACAATCAAGTGGAACTCAATTGTAACAAGGGGAACTTTATAATTTAAAAGGGAGATCCCTGTTTCATAAAAATGATTCCTCCATACTCATTCATGAATTGAGTATCAATGAGCAGGTCAAATGCGTTATTTCTAAAGCCACTGCAGGGGCAGCAAGTAGGAGTTTCCCAATTCATATAGGTAAAGAAGAGTAGGCTACAATAGCTCACGTATTGTTAGGCCCTGCAGTTCCAAACTCTTGTGAATAGTCCAGGTCAGGTGCCAACTTAATTTTATTAATGAGCTTTGATGGGACCACGTTCATTGGAGCACCCATATCAAGGATGGCTATAATGCGCACCTTACTGATAACAACCTCTATCTTAGTTTTTGTGTTACCAAAAGTAGGGGGAGGGAAAAACCTCCTTCAAACGGAGAGTGGAGGCAAGGCTTTGAGCCATCGCAGGGTATTTGTCTTTAATATATTGGAGGGTATGAACCTGCTGAGTGGAGTGGATCAATGTCCCAATAAGCTGGTCAGCATCACTAGCGGTATCAATCACCTCTGAAAACCTCAACAACTGCTGAAGGTAGGTTCGTCATAGTATTATGGATATATCAATTTTTTCAGTCCTCAACCTATCTTGAACCTGCACTTCCATTGGGGCTCTTAAAAACATAATAGCTTGCGTCTTCACCACCCCTTCAAACTTGTCATCAGAGGGATTGTCAATGCACCTTAACGAGTTACTAAGAGGGGGCTGAGAAACTGGCTTAATCTCCTCACAGGGGATGGCTTTGTCACTCTCATCTACCCTTTTGACTTTTGAAGGGACCATCGTAGCTGTACCAACTTTTGGGGGAGGCGTTGGATGTTTAATGGCTTTGACTTTTGCCATATAATGACCGGCTTGAGCTGCCCCATAACAGCATGATTTAAACTAGAGGCAGCCATAGTTGAGGCTGAGGGGGCTTAAGGCAGCGGCTTACGTGGGTGTGATACTTTAGTCACCTTATTAAGCCGCTTGGCAAGAGGGGGACCAGATAAAGTGATAACTGACTTCACTGGCTGAGCTTTTGGAACTGAAGTTGGAGGGGAGCGCTGCCCATAACTGCCACTATTTTTTGACTATCCTCACCTGGTGGTTGAGTACTTTGGCGTGGCAGCTCTACAGAAGCGGGGTTCCAGAGGGATACAGCCATAGAAGAGGCTGAAAGGGTCAGAGCTGATTCCCGCTTTGGAGCTCTTTTCAGAAGGTCAGGTTCATAAAGGTCATCCACTGCTAGAGATGACTCTTTGGTGTCCAGTACAGTTTGGAAGATATGCTTGAATGCAGAGATATTTATTTCATAAGTGTGATATGACGCTAAGCTAGCCACAATAGCAGCAATAACATCATCTAGAGGGATAAGTTTGGCCAGCAACAGATGTTGAGATTTAGTATAGAATTGCTCAACAAAGAGGGGATCGATTCTCCTTCTTGCAGCATAAGGCACCAAGGCCTGTTTTTGCCGTTGTAAACTCTGTTTAGAGCCAAACTCATCAATTATCACTTGTTTGACCTCTGTATAGGCGGTAAGAGCGGCAATTTGAGGAACCATGATCTCCTGATCCATCTGACTCAAGAAAGGAAGGATATACTTGGTTTTTTGAAGGTCTGTCGCTCCTTCCATTGCAGATTCATAAACATACTGGAAGAAGGCTATAATGCCCTCACCAGGTGTAAACATGTCTCAGAACGGAGGTTTAAAATAAAAGGGGAGATCCCATAAGAGCCTTGAGAAGAGTGCTGCTAAAGTTTTTGAGGCGAGACAAAGCACTGGCTAGTTGTTCTCTAATGCATTTAGCCTTTGTTCCGGAATAGTAACTTTTTTAGTATTGTAACAGGATTTTGGTGTCATACAAGGATCCCCTGTAGTGAGCACTACTTGTTAGATTTTAGGTGCGGGAGATGCTTGCTTGGTGCTTGATTTACTAAAATCCAACAATTGGGGACTGATACCATTGATATAATAAAAATAAGTAAACTTAAAAACTTAGAAAGTTGGGGTTTTTAGAGTTTCTATTAAACACTGTGGTGGATAAGAGAAACCAAACCATCTTGATATCTGAACAATCATTATTTAGACTGTCTCGAGGCTCAAAGGGAATAAATTTGGAATGGCTTGTTACATTCTGAATAATGAAATATGCAAATTCAGCCTATCAAAGCTCAGAAAATTCGCCTCACTTTGACTGAATGACAGATGGGGAGTAGATTCTTGGAAATATGTACCCATGGGGTAACGTAATAATAAATTTCAGACAACCCCTTTGTCTAAAATTATTTCACCTTGGAGGACCTCCGCCACGCCTATAAATGGGGGTGGTACCCGCATGGGTGTTTGAATGGATTTGGACATGGCAGGGGGAGAAACCGCCGATGGACTCCCAGGTTCCCTTGTGTGGTCAGAGTAATCTGACTGTTTGATCTTGTGTTATTTGCCCGTGAAATATTGGAAATAGTGTTACCCCAATTTGTGGGGTTCCACTGAGAATTTGCCAGGGTCTTTTGGCCAATTTGTTTTAGCATCTACCTCTGAACCACTTTTTTCTATACATTGGACTTGTAATTGTCTGACAGCGCCTTGTATTACAGATTCATAGATATACAAAATGAAGCAATGCTCCCCTCACCAGGTGTAAACTTCTTTTAACGGGGTTTAAAAGGCGAAGTTCAAGCTCTTTAAGACGTTATAAAGCGCTTGATAGTTGCTTTTCAAGGTCAACTATTCTTGATTCCTTGTTGGTGGGAGGTTATAGAGGGTACTCACTTGACCGCTCTACATTTTTGGTATAGTATTGTGGTGTACAGGCAACTTTATTGTGAGCACCACTTGTTGGAATCCATGGCAGGTGGTATGTTTGCTGGTGCTTTTGAGTCCTGGATTTTAATGAAAATATTTTGCAGGAGAGGTTTCTGTTTAACTGCGGGAATTTACTTACCAGGGGATTTTTATAATACTTAAATTGAAAATGAAACACCTTAAAATTAATAGAGCGTTGGATTTTTTTATAATATTTTTTATTAGTTGCAGCGAAAGGATCAAGGAGCAAACCCTCTTATGATCACACTGCTTTGTATTTAAATTAACTCAAGGCTTGAAGCAAGATAGGCGAATAATTCATTATTAGCTTTGAGCCTATTTAGGAAATATGAGGTTTGACCTATTGAGCTCTCAAAACTTGCCTTGCATCAATGGAACAGCTGATGGAGGGTCAAGAGTAGGTAGGAAAAGGCTGCGAGGTAAAGATTTGATAAATCTGAGCCAATCACTGTGGGGTAAAATAGTTTCATCTGGTGTGCCCCCCTCCAGGCTATAAAAGGGGCCATCTCCACGTTGTAATTTGAACTAAATTGGATGTAGGATGCAGGGGACCTCCAAAGGGATCCCCCTGATTCTGCTGGCAATTAGGTGTAATCCTATTACTAATTGTAGGCCTGTTTGGCCGATGAAGGTGAATAAGCGCCTTACTCCAAGAGGCTGGATTCCACCGAGATTCATATAGGCCTTTAATATACTTAAAATCGGAGCTATTCTCCTCCAAACTATTCCTAGTTACTAGTTGAACAACCGTTTGTCTGACACTGGTGAGCAACAATGCAAGGTTAGGAATTCATTGGAGGAGTATTCAGATCTCTTCTCAACCTCTAGCTACAAGTTTAGAAAGATGAGTGGGGTTCTACATCAAAAAAAGACTAAGAGATGCTCCTCCATTTGGTCAAGTCCCACCAAAAAAGTAAGTTTGAAGAAGCTCAAGTGGCTGTTGAGATCAAGCAACTACTTGAAGACAGGCTCTTGGTGCCTTCACGTAGACCTTAGGCCTCCCCCCTCCTGCTAGTTTAGAACAAGGATAGCAGCCATCGTGTGGTGATGGACTATCTCAAGCTCAAATTCATCACCAAGAATGACAGTTATCCCTTGCCCCAAATCGACGATTTTCTCCACTTGCTTGCCAGATCACAATACGTTTCTACTATGGATCTCACTGGCGGATATTGGCAAGTGAAGCTCATCACCAAATATTGACCCAAGTGTGGCTTATGGCCAATGAGGACCTATTTGAACCCAAGATAATGCCCCTGGGCCTTTGCAATGCACTATCCACCTTTCAAAGCGCCATGTACAGGATCTAAGGGGATTTGAAATTGTCCTGTATCCTCATGTACCTCTATGGTATCACTGTCTTTTCACAATCCTATAACGGTCATGTGGAACACCTCTGGTAAGACTTTAGCCATCTTAGAAAGGATATGATAAAGCTCAAACCTTAAAAGTGCTCTTTCTTTCAATCAGAAATGGAAATTTCTCAGACACAAGGTCTCAAAAGATGGTATTCAGTTCATCTCAGATATTTTGACGCCATTAAAAAAGTGTAGCGCCCCCAGAGCCTTAAGGAAATTCATGTATTTCTGGGCATGATGGTCTATTATAATCAGTCCATCACTCAGATTTCCAACTTAGCCTTGACCCTGTTCTACCTTCTTTAAAGGATGTACCTTTTGAGTGGCGGCCTTAACAAGAACAGGTTTTTAATGTGTTGCAGACCGCTCTTTGTACTAAACCTATTTTAGCTCATCCTCATTTCAATTGACGCTTCTTGATATTTGTCAGGATTCTCCCTTTATTGGGGAAGCCCTGACTAGGGGTCAAGACCCACCTATGGGTGGATGCTGGATTAAATCCTCTTAACTTGGGTTCAGCCCAATCCAAAGTATCTGGGATTGGTTCTGATAATATCTATTTAATTTAATAATTAACACCTGCAACTAATGCTGAGGATGTTGAGCACTCGATTGGGTTACAGAAAATTATATTTCAATGACGGACCCCAATCAAATAACTCTTTAGAATTCCAATGGAGACTAATACCAAAGATGATCCCAAATCTCCTTCTGTAATAATTAGTATTTTATATTTTTTGTCATTGGCAAACAATGTTGAGATTTTCCTATTATGAATCTTCCCATTCTTAATCCCAATTCTAGCCTTGAGGTCCTATAGATACCTCAGGGCTTTATTCAGGTAAATTACCATTTCTCGCATATCTCTTTTCTGTTTTAGCTTTGCTTAAGGCCTTAATGGCCTATCAACTCGCTGGAAGCTTCAAGACCCTTACTAATAATAGGCGCGGGTAAGAGTTTCTCCCTCATGGCCCAAAAATTGGTGCTACCTGCCAGGTGCCCCCAAGTTCTCAGTGAGAGTTATTACCAGTATGGAGGGGCAGTCACTTCTGAGGTCCTTTGGCCTAAGGCTTACCCTGTTCCTAAACAACCCAGGAGGTATGACCAGGCCTGGCCCCTGCCCCAAGAGGTCAAGCCAGGTTGGAAGCAGTAGGATCAGTAGGGGAGTCCCTCGGTTGGTCTGATTCTGATACTGGGCAGATAAGCTCAGGTTACCCTTGCCCTGCCCCAAGAGAGCAAGCCAGGATGAGGGGGACTAAGAGCCCTTTGAAACAAGCCTGGGCGGCCAAGCTCAGGTTACCAGGTTCAATCCCTGATGCTGGCTCTTATGCTCATTCCAGCCCCAGCACAAATGCTGGGTATCAATCCCAATGCCAGCTCATATGCTGATATTGGCCCCAGAACCAATGCTGGGTATCAACACTGATGCTGGGACCTCCTCCTGATGCTGGCCCAGCGCCAATGCCGGCCCCTCAGCGCTGATGCCAGATTTTATGCCAACGCCAGGGTCCACCCTGATAATACTCAGCAGATCCTTCGTTGTGTCTGCGCTGGCTACCTTGCCCTTACTCCCTGCTGCCCGGGTCTGGTGCACCATCTTGGCTTTGACCCCTAGAAAAGGCTTGGAGGGGGCTCTATAAGGATTCTCCCTTTATTGGGGGAAGCCCTGACTAGGAGGTCAAGATCCACCTATGGGCAGATGCTGGATTGGGCTCCCCATTAACTTGGGTTGAGCCTGATCCAAAGTATTAGGGGTTGGTCTAATAGATTTTAATTTATCAAATGACACCGGTGACTAATGCTGAGTATATAAAGCAATCAATAAGGTCACAGAGAAATTATATCTTGACATTGGCCCCCAATCAGATAAACCCTTTATGGAAATCATTGGCAACTAATGCTATGGATGATCCCAATCCCCTTTAGTGATATTAGTATTTTATATCTATCTTGTCATTGGCAAACAATGCTGAGACTTTCCTATTCCAAATCTTTTCATTCCTAATCACAATTCTAGCCTCAAGGACCTATAAATACCTTGGGGCTTTATTCAAATAAACCACCGTTTCTTGCCCATCTCTTAGCCATTTTATCTTTAATTAAGGCCTTAATGGCACATTAACTCTCTAGGGGCTTTGAGGCCCTGACTAATAATGGGCTTGGGTTGGAGTTGCTCCCCCATGCCTGACACTATTAATGGATGCTAGTAATGTTACTGTTGGGGCCATCCTAGAAAATCAAGATGAGAATCAGGTCAATCATCCAGTAACTTATTCCAGAAATACCCTGAACAAGTGATAGTTTTGAGGATTAACTTGCTTATTAAATATAATCCTGCTTTGATAGTCAGGAAAATTTTTAGCCAATATATCCTCAATCTGCTATGTGTCTTATGGTGTTTCCTAACCATTCTGAAGTTCACAAAGTTAAACAATAATACTTGACTCTTATGGTAACTTCTGGGTATTTTTTCCTCTCTAATTTGGAATTCTCCTGATGAAGGTAATAATGACAAGCTCCCTTAGATGCTTATCTACACTTCTTAATATAAAGATTGAATTAATGTAAGATGATATAAGTTAGAAATATGATTATATGTTAAAATGACTTTAGTTTAGGGCCAGGCGCTGGTTTTTTATACCTCTAAGGCATCTCCTGGCCATATTCATCTATTAGATGATTTCATTAAACCATGACAATCCGCTATGGATTTTGGCAGTGGTTATTAAAAAATTCCCAAGCTAATAAAGCCCTTGAATTAACTTAATTAAAATCATTTCAGCCCAATTGGAGGCACTACTAAACTCATAATTGGGTATATTTTTAAGATTAACATTAGCACCTCTGTGGTATATATTCACCTTTGAACCAGCCCAATTATGTTTCATCATACAGCTGAAAAAATATAATAAGCAGGGGAAAAGAATATATGGAATTAAATATTGATGTACCCCTAATTGGGACGGTGACAGGCCTCTCAATAGTACTAGGTACTCCCTATTCAGGACAACCATGTGCAAGTACTATTTTGCCAATTAAAATGATTTACATACATAAAAATTAGAATTCATTAATTGTAAATACATTAGATACAAAAATACAATTAAGTTTGTGCCATAAATTTACTTGATTCACCCAAGTGGATCCCATAGTTGGCCATAATAATATTATATCATAGCTAATATTAGCTACGATAATTGGGTTGTTTAGGTGCAAGCAAGGCGGATTTGAGGTTAATCTGATTTAACAGATTATGCAGATAAATTGAGAAGGATCAAAGGATCCATCAATGGGAGTAATCTATCAGCATTGATGGTTTCTAGAAGGGTTTATTTTAGAGTCAACCATCAAAATCTAACATTTTCTTCCACTTGACTGGAATATAAACCTTGAGTTTCCCAATTATCTCTTCAATTTATGTAAACAACACCTCTTAAGCCTACTGCAATTTTGTCAGAGCTATTAGTCCTAAAAACGCCATCATTTCAACCAATTGGACCAAACATCAAATAATTATATGTTTCTAGGATTTTTTAGGAGTATGAAATAGAGTATCTCATTGTTGTGCCAAACTTAATGACGTCTATTCAGCCCTGTTTTTTGTCACTCAGTAGCTAGGTTGGGCCAAATTGGTGCATGGGAATGAGGAATCTGGTCCTAAGTCACCTCCCCTCAAAGTAAAGGAATAAAAACCTTTATTATTTATATTTTTACCAATTCATTTATTTTTGTTATATAAAATGTGTTTTATAAAATATTTTTTCTCTTGTACTATTATATATATTATAGGTTTAAATATTTTGTTTATTATTATCTATCTTTTTTTCTTTTTAACTATATTTTATATTTATTGTCTTCCTATAAATGTTTTTTTATCTAATTGGCCCTCTTTTTTTCTTCTTAGAAATTTTTCATGGACTCAATTATAAAAATGACCTGTTTTAACCCTTTTTGATGGTGTAAAAAAACCTAGATGTTATCTCAATAATCACAAATAGGCAAACCAAATAGAATTTAACTTCTTTAATAGGCACAATCTGTGCGTATTGCAGAATAATACCCCATCATCAAATTTGAGTTTGGTCAAATCATATCAATCTTTAGAATTTTTTTCATTGTGGGCCTTTTTAACAGCAAAACTGTTGTCTAAGGCTTGTGCTTTCAGTTTAATTAGGGTTTCTGCAAGCTTCACGATACATTGAGGATATCTAATCTCACCAGTTTTTCTAGGACTGAATATTGCATTGATGGTAAGTCTGGATGTCTCCCATGTAGAACCTGGAAGATGACATCTTGGTGGCAGAGTGATACAAATTTTGTAAGTAAACATGGACAAGCTAAGAAATGTGCTCCATTCAGACTGTTTGCCTGAAGTTAACTTCCAGTCAATGTTTACAAGCATCCCATTTATGCACTCAACTGTTCCATTTATCTCTGGATGGTAGGTAGCAGAGAGCACACCTCTTACTCCCATCATCTGGTTAAGCTTAATAATAACGTTGGCAGTAAAATTACTTCCAATGAAAACTTTTCTCTCTTGTTGCAATCACTTTGGCAACAAATTTGATTAAAAACTAGGTAAGTTTGACAATCTCTTTGAGGAGATAAATGCACCCAATGTCAGGTAGCAGTTGGTTGAGAAAATCAAAGGGTACAAGCATGGGCCCCAAACTATATATATATATATATATATCATAAAAGCCTTGGAGACACCGGCAGCCTTGATAAAAATAAAAAACTAATGGTTAGTATTTTCCCAGAGATTTTGGCCTGACAAGTGAAATGTAACCAGTTCATCCCTATTCTGCATTCCCAGCCACTGTTGTCAGTGGTGCATGGGGTTCAAGTATTCCTGGATATCAATCAAATGGCGCTTTTGGAAAAGTTCTGTGGAGATGTGCACAACCATTTCCCAAATGTAGTATACGTCGCACTGCACTCCATGCCCTGAGGTTGGTTGGATCTTTGGTTTGAAATTAAACAAGCAGCGGATGAAGCTGCACAGGTGCATGTGGTGGTAGACCTCCCAGACAGTCAATGGGTGGTTGAGACAAAGCACACTCGTTGGACCAAATCAATCCAAATTCTTGTAACATTTGACTTCCTTCCTACAACTATTAAGCGCACAGTGCTGGAGGACCACCTAAAAGCTGGCTTAAGGCATATGGGGAAATTCAATCCTTTAAGATGAAATGCTTTCCGCTATGCTGGACCTGTTCACAGGCAAAGTGATTGCTGTTCTCACCCTGTCTGCAGTTGTTGCAGAAGAGTTGACCCAAATTCTCCACACCACATTTGTTTTTGTTGATGGTCAGGAATCCCGCCCGTTCTGTGTCACCATGGATAATGCGCCCCCTATCTGCACCTTTTATCATACTTTTGGCCACAAGGCCTGAACCTACTAGCCAAGGAGGGCATCACACAAAACGAAATATTACCTGAAGCAAATGAGCAATATAGACACCCATTATAAAATGGCCATAGACACTGACGCCGCCTTTTCATGAGCGTGCGGGGGTGTTAAATTCAGGTCAAACCTGTGTCCCCGCAGGAGCATAAGAAGGCCAAGCAGGCCTGCAGGGCAGCGGTCAAGGCAGTGGTCATTGGCGCATCCATGATCCTGCCTGCCCAGACCCAGGATGACATTGAGTCATTTACTGTAGAAGTGGCTCAAAAATCTATCCACCAATCAGATTGGGCCAACCAACCTGATGACCTAATGGGTGAGTCAGATCTATCTGAGCAATGTTACAAACCTCAATTGAAACTGATTCTACCACCCATTTACCTCACAAATTTATGGTGACCTGCAATGATGCACCACAGAAGCACAGAAATGTGAAAACTTGACCAAAGACAGCAAAAATAAACACCAAAACTGCAACTACAACCAAAGTGTTGGAGTCCCTTAAACCCATGTATAACAAAAAAAGCACTATATGTGGGTCAATGCTGCTGCTGAGAGAGTGGCAAAGGGAGGCCAATGGGGCCCTTCCCCTCGCACCTAAGGTGCGATGGGTGAGCCTTCACAATAGGGATGTTGAACATTGCTGGACTCAAGGCCTCACCGTCCTGGGCTAGGAAACTGAGTTTTTTAGAAATAATTTACCTGTGTATATCCTAATCATTAAGGAACTTGCTGTCCATATGGTTATGAGGACACATGGGCAACGATGCTCCTCCCCTCCCTTTCCTTTTGGTTGCCACTCTGTGGGGTACTTATATGTGAGACCCATAATTTTAAATTTTTTTCTAAAAAACATACCTCAATGGCCATGTGCTTGTTTTGTCCTTTTTGTGAAATGACAAAGTGCATGCTATCATTAATGTTTATGCCCCAACCTGTGCGCAGGCTCGCTAGAATTCTTCTCAGCCATTATTTCACTTTCGCTCCCCCTGAATCAGTTGTGGTGGGAGGTATGAACTTCTGAGCCAACCTATCCACCAACTGCTGGCCTTCGGCGCCTGCACCCCCACAGGGTTTGTAGAATTCGCGTTCTAAAAGCCACTTTAGGGCTGTTTGATACCCTACCTAGACATGCACTGCTTCTCCCCAACATTTCTCATCCCCATGTGCCAACAGTCAGCTGAGGTCGATATCCCACATTGACCTTATTCTTGCCCCGTTGAAATTTTGGTCTCAGGTTGCACAATTTACAATGACAAAAGTTGATTTCTCTGACCACAGTTTGGTGTTAATTTCCTTCTCTTTGTCGCACCCAGCAGCACAGGCACTAAAGTGGTGCAAACTTCTCCCAGCTGAGATCACGTCGCCCTGGTTTTCCTCATTGGTAGACACAAAAACCTTGGCACTGGAGTTCATTACACTGTTCTGTGCGGACCCACTTTCAGCCTGGTCAAACTTCAAATTGAACACCATCCGCCAAGCATGGCACATCTCATTGCGTCACTCTCATGCTGAATCAGCGGTCATTTTGTGCATGCTTGCAGAAGTGGACCACCTGGAATCTAATGTCCCTGCTGCAGGCTACAGCTTGGCTTGGGGTGCAAGTGGGCAGAGGTGTCCACTCGCCTCAATGCACTGGTAAGGCAACACAAACATCGCATTTGTGTACAGTACAGAGCGAAAATATAACGGCAGGTGACACATGCTCCGCCTACTTTTTCCAAAAATTCTTTTCACTGTGACAGAGCTTGGCCTGCACACAGGTGAGGTGGCCAGACCACTCCGTCGCAGATACTCCAGCTGAAGTGGCAATTGAAGTTCAAATTATTACTCCAAATTGTATTGCTTTAATATAGTCAAACCAGCCGAAGTTGCTGAATTTCTTGAAAGTGCACATATTCGCACTGTTTCCCGTTATCTGTAGTTGATGAACTTGATTTCCTGGGATGAACTCTAAATGCTGTTTGCGTTGCACCATACAGATAATGCCCAAGTACAAATGGGATTCCTTATGAGTTCTACAAGTATTTTAATTATTTCTCCTCCTTAATGCTTGTTTCAATGAATCAATGTTTACTTGAAACGCCTCCTTCATGGGGGCCAGGATGTTTTCACAATAACACTGTTTAAGAAAGGGGATAATCTGGACTTGGCCAACCGGCGCCCCATATCACTTACTAACACAGATACTAAATTATTTACTAAAATAATGGCCAACCGCCTAGGGGAAGTTGCCCTGATCTCATTTCCTCAGAGCAATTTGGTTTCATTCCTAAACGTACTATATGGGTCAACATACTTACCATAGACAAAGTATTCCAATCCACGGCTACTGGGGCACTTGTTTTTTTAGACCAAAATAAGTCTTATGATAAAGTCAACTGAGATTACCTGAAAGCCTGCCTCCACAAATTTCACCTCCCTATAGGATCATTAATTGGGTATGTTGCTTACGAATCTGCCACAATGGCTGTGCGTGGCCCTGGCTTCACCACTGATGTAGTTCACCCTCAAAGGGGACTGCGCCAAAGGGACCCTTTGAGACCACTCTTATATAACTTCAGCCTTGACCCACTTTTGTGCAACGTGAATGCCCGCCTTACTGGTGTCCATGTGCAAGGCCAAGCACTAGTCATGATGTTGGCGTTTGCTGATGATTGTGTGGTTGGGGTATCTAACAACCAAGATGCACGTGCGCTTAAGGATACTGTCCAGGTTTACTCCAGGGTAAGTAACGCTACACTTAACGCCTCCAAAACTGAAATCATTCTCCTTGGCGTTTCCAAGCCCGCTGGGCACCAGCACCCCATTTCCTACCTGCTTCAGCAGCTGCTCATGGGTTCTCTTGCCCCGCCCACCCAAAGCCCCGCTTATGCTCCCCTTCATGCTAAGACCCACTGATGGTCCAGTATGCCATTTGGGTGTTTGGAGACAGGAGGGTATGCTGTGTGGTAATGGAGCACCATATACTGGACAATGTCAAAAAACGCATAGCCTCCCTCAGAGCCCACTGAACTTCCCTCACAGGCAGAGTTGTGCTGGCCAACTCTAGGCTCCTATCTAAAGTTTGGTTTGTGGCCCATGATGTCACTTTTCCCCATCTTTCTTCATCTCTTTATACGCCCTCCTGCAAGAGTGGCTTTGGTTAGGCCGCCCACCGCCAGTGCATCTTGATGTCTTGTTTGGCCCTCACCATTGTGATGGTATGGGCTTTCTCAACTTTGAGGCCCATGCGGCCAAAATACTTAGCACCTGGATTGCTTGAGTCACCAACCCCGCACTCCACACCTAACACTGGTCACGTGCAGCCAACTCCAATTTCTCCTGCGCTCTTGGCCTAAGCAATCCTATCCACCCCAGTTCTCTGTTATATCTCGCCTCACATCCCTCTGCTGCAGTCCTGCATGGGACGTCGCACCACTTCAAACAAATTCTCCTCTCCATGTGGAGCACTGAGCGGAGAATTTTCATCTGTGGGCACACCGCCCAGAGGGGTCGCCCTACACCCAGCTTCACACAGGAAGTACAAGGCCAAGCCGTTCTGAACAGTTTGATACCGAGGAGGTCCCCTATCATGGCCGATTTCGGATTATCTGGACATGTTGGGCATCCCCTACTCCCTAGAAACCCAGATATACATCAGGAAATGCGCCCATCACCCTCTTTTTCAACTGCGTGTTCATTCCCATGTATGGCGCTACTTGAAATGGGTATACCGTACTTCCAAGCGATCCAACGCGTCACACTCCTCATGTGTTATGTGTGACCAATATGGGACTTTGGTCCACCGCCTGGAAAAGTGCCCTCCGTCAAACGCGATCTGGTGTGAGGTTCAACGTCTCTTTTGACAGGATCAAAAACAGCCCTTCAGTCTATCTAAGGAACTCTTCTCTTTGTCCTTGAATTCTCCTATACAACTTTCCCTCTGAGCTTTAGTAGTAGCAATTGCAATGCAGACCATCCACACAGTTGTCTTGTATGCCCTTTCAGGCTCTACTCCAACCCTCCAGGAAGCTGTACGCTGATTCCAGTTGCACCTCATGGACCACTTTAAAACATGGTTGTTAGGGTACCTACCATCCTATCAATGACAGTTGGTCTCATCCTGCTTTTCGGTTTGGTTCATCCTTCAGACCATTTCCTGCATATGTGCTCAACAGTGGCGCAAGCCTCTACTCCTGATACCCCCTTCCTTTATTTGGAATTACCGCTGGCAACAAGAGACAGTGTTAGATTATCTGGGGTGCCTTTTGCTTATTAGTTCTTTTAGTTTACATATCAGAGGTGTCAATCTCATGGTCAGCCTTCCCCAAATAAAATTTAAATGTTAAAATTTAAAATTACTTCCAATATTAGTCAGAATAACCTGTGGGCAACCATGTTTGTGGATAACATTCTCAAGGATAAACTTGGCTGTCGTCACTGCAACTACTTCCTAAATAGTCTTAGCTTCAACAACTTTGTCAAGTGGTCAATAGCCACGATGATGTACTTGGCCTTGGAGTTTTTAGTAGGAAGTGGTCTGACAACATCTATGGATATGGTATGCCAAGCAAATTTGGGCTGGTTGAGCTAGTAAGATGTGATCTTTTGGAACGGTTTTTTGCCTTGGCATTTGGCGCAACACTCCAGTGTCTCTTGGATATTGAAGTGCATTGACTCCCAGTAGTAGTATCTTTTAAGATGATCCTTCATTTTTTTGAATTTACTATGTCCTATGGCCTTATGCTCCATTATTATTAGGTCCATTCATGCCAAAGGTATTGTAAAATGTCCTTTTTTCATTCAATCATTTTTTACAATATTCCTTTTTGACCAAAGTATCTTTTTTGTAAATCCGTGAGCATTTTTTGGACAGATTTGGGCTCGTCCTGGAATTCTCCACTTGTAACAGTCAGAAATGTCCCAGTTTCCGATCGCCATATTACCTTAGGTTTGATGCAATTCACGCCAAACGCCCAGTGTGAGCTGGACTCTCAAGGTAGTAAACCTCAGAATTAGGGAAATTTGGAGCGAGAAAAAGATGAAATAGGTAAGTGAGGTTGCAAACCCCAGAATTAACCTTATTTTATTCATTATCAAATAAAAAGTTGCTGACAATTAGGATCCTAATAATCTGATGCTGCAAACACACCAAGGAAAAGGCAGCATATTTGAAGGAGATCAAACCCCTGAAACCCCAAGTTTTTGTTGACGTGACAAAAACTTGTTGTGCGTGGATCATCGGGTAAGATAAGGTAAGGGTGGCCCTGAGGCCACCAGAGAAAGAGAGAGAAATCCAAACAAAGTTCAGAATTGCGCGGGCTTGACCTTAAAGGTCGCCCTTCTGGGGCCTCGCCTGAACCTGACAAACACCAAAAATATTTTAAACAAATTAATTCAGATTCAGAAAATTTGAACCCAGATCAAAATGCAACGAACGGCTTAATACCATCTGTTACACCAAAGACCATCATTTGTAACAGCTCATCTGTGACCAAACTGACAGTGGCAATAGTAGGTAAACGGGATATGCAGTCAGCGTTTTGGTTTGCACTCCTGCACGATGTTTAATTGTGTAATTTTAAGCTTGAAGATTTAATTCCTACTGCACTAATCGTCCCTCTGGTTCCTTCATGTTGTTCATCCATCTTAGGGACAATGATCTGTTACAACCGTAAAGTGTGTGCTGTGCAGATAAACCCAAAATTGCTTGTAGGTATATATGACCGCCAAACATTCCCATTATGTCAGTTTAGCTCCGCTAATGGACGTTTAAGGTCTGACTAGCAAAAGGCGATCAGATGTTTCTAGCCATCTTCCCCTATCTGAGAAAATAAGGCTCTGACTGCCTTAAGCGAGGCATCAGTTTGAACAATAAACTCATGATTGAAGTCTGGGTATTACAGGACTGGGGCTGTTATTATGGCCAATTGGAGCTGATTAAATGCTTCTTGACAGGCCTTATTCCAGTTAAATATGACTTTGTCCTTAAGTAGATGAAACAACAGCTCTCAAATCATGCAAAAACGGCAATGAATTGGCAATAATAACCAATCATGTCTAGGAAGCCTGTATATTGCACTTGGATTTGGGAAATTTCATCTATAATATCACATTTCAGTTTGGATTGCTGAGCTCAGAGTCCTTCTTTATTAACAACGAGCCCAAGGTAGACAATTGGTCTTAAAATTGGCACAGCCTGGGTTTGACCTTCAAATTAGCAGCCTCTAGTCTCTTGAAAAGTGTCTCTAAATGTTCCAGATTATTGGTGAAGGTGTGGCTAAAGAGTTTATCTCATCCAAATAAACTAACACACAAGACAATTTTAAATCCCCTAGGATTGTGTCCATCACTCTTTGAAACGTAGCTGAGGCATTACATAATCCTTGTGGCATCCTAATCAGCTGGTTTAGGCCCTCCTGAGTTATGATAGCACATTTTTCGCGCTCCTCTTTGGGCATGTTGATCAGCCAGTATCCATTTATTTGGTCCATAGAGGAGAAAAACTTCACACCTACAAGTCGATCTAAGGTGTCATCAATCTTTGGAAGGGAAAAGAATCATCTTTTGTGATATTATTTAATTTTTGATAATCAATGACTACCCAATTGCTCCCACCCTTTTTTGCTACCAAATAGGGGCGGCTCAAGGGCTCTTAGATGTAGCCAGCATTCCACAATCTAATAGCTCTTTTATCTCTTTAGAAAAAACTTCTTCTGCTTTTGAACGTCTAATCAGGTGTAGCCAGATGGGGTCATGGTCACCAGTTTTGTATTGTGTATCACATCTCTAGCACAACCTAAGTCGAAATTATCTTTTGCAAATTTTTCTCATTATATCAGAAATAAATCCTAGACTGAGCCTTTTCCAAGTCAGTCAGGCTCCCTAATTTGGCCATAGGAATAACGTTATTGATACTAATAATCTCTTCATCAGGAAGTCCTATCTCGTCTAGGGTCCAAATTTGTGAAATGTCTAAATTTCCGTAGTCAGAAATACATTAAGGTAGGCAATAACTTGATGCCTCCATATATTGATGGGCTGATTCTGGAGGTTTGCACATAAGACCTGAATCTCTTCATGCCTAGAATGACTATACCAGGTGCGATATTCAGCTCTAATTGGGATCTAGACCATGGTTTGGAATTTTCCCCCTGAGGTCCCTATGGTTTTTATAATATTCATCCCAGTAGGGACGTCTACTTGCGTTTCAGGCAGCACAGTAATTTGCTGATTTGAACGTAATGGGATTCCTTTTGATATGCTAATCTTTGAGTTTTATTAAAACCCCATGGGGCTCCTAGTGTGGGCAACTATTGCGGGATGAAGGCCTGGGGTACTGCCCACCACCACACTAGGGATGCGTGAATCTAAGTTGCACTCATAATGTGGCCCAACCACGATTGGGAGTAGCTCACGCTACCCCCTAAACTGACATATGCCCGCCCTGTTTAAGTACTAGGCAGCTCGTCTGCACAGTTAGGACAGTCTATATGCCTCTTGTCCCCCGCAAGGGGACCTGGCCCAATGACCCCCAAATTTAAGGCCCCTGAGGGGGAGAAGCCAAAGCCTTCCCCTTTGTCACCTGCATTATTTTAACGGAGATGATGTTCTGGCCCCTTTTTGTCCAGGAAGCCTTGGAGTCTTTTCAGATCAGCCTTAATTTTCTTGCATGATCCATTTCGCTACCAACTGGCTCATGCTGACCAAACTGGTAGCTAGCCGAGCTTCAGGCCAAATCAGCAAACCGTGGCGTTTATTGTAGGCTGATGCACCGAAGTGCAGCCAACCAGGATTTCCCCTCCTTTGTCCTGGGGTCCACACCCGCGCAACCCCAGCTCGTGGGAAGGCCATTTGACAGGCACCTTTCCTGACTTGTACCCCCTTCCTGCCTGTATTCTCCCCTCAAGGAGTGGTAGGCACCCGCAAGAACAGGTCAGCACAGTCATCACTACCATCCTGCACTTCTTTCAGGCCACTACAGGACCCAACCAACGTACCTCTCTGGGTTCTGGTGTTAGCTACTCACCCATGTTTCCACAGGCTTTCCCCGGTTGCACCATGCGGAGCCCCATCTTACCCTAATTAGCCACCTGATTTGTGAATCTGCATTGGAAGAGCCTTAATTCTTGAACGTGATTTCTTGTACTCAATTGGAACTATTCCATCCTTGTAATCCAGGTTAAAAAATAAATTTGGATGTTTCTTTTCAGCTTTTCCTTTTTTGTTATAATATAACAGGATGCTTTGCCCCAAGTTAGTCAGCGTGTCTTCTTTATGATTCATGACAACACCAAATCTTCTCAAGAAATTGGTCCCAATAAGGTGTTATAGCTTGTATTCAGCAATACTATGGCTGGTGCTGTCACTACAATGGATCCAGTATGTAATGGTAATTTAATATAGGCCCTGAGCGACTTAGTGTTGTGGGCTCCTGCTGTTCCATATTGACAATGTGCAACGTCAGGCGTAATATTCAGTTTCTTGACCAGTTTGGTGCTGACAAAGTTTATAGGTGCCCCACTTTCAACGATAGCCCAAGCCCACACCTTATTCACTGCAATATCCACATAGGTGTAATCAGAGTAGGTATCAGAATCATTTATTAGGTGAATATTGGAGCAGTTGTTCGGCTCCAAGTGGTACTTCAGACTTGAGCAGTTCTCTGGAAAATTCTCTGCTAAAGTCTTCATGGGTATGGCCACTTGCACATCATATATTGTGCGCATATCAGTTGAACATTTAGGATGGTTATTTAGCCCTTAATTGATGACTTGTTTGGCATAGGGCTTTTGTACTTTGTCCTAGCTTCTTCAGAGACCTTTTTTTTAATTCTTTCGCTTTACTCAGGTGGTAACCATATAAACATTGTCATCCATTATGTGGTGCAGGCTATCTTCAGCCACTTCATCAGCCAAGAAAAGCTTGCCTGGGTTGGTTGGTGTGTGTTGGGGCTTTGGTGGAGGTAAAGCATTCTTCCTCTACTCTACCTTCTCTTTTCCCACCCATTCTTGATTGTTGACCTTTAGGACCATATTCACTCCAGGTTTTTATCTGACCGTCTTTAGCACTGACTAGCAAAGTGTCCCTTTTGGACAAAATTATGACAGGTAATTGGCCCTAATTGCTGATTGGGTTTCTAATTTATGGGCTATTGTTTTTCCCTGATTGTTCGAATTTATATCCTTTGGTCCCAAAAATCAAAATTTTGTTTGATCTTTGGGCCTATTAGGGGCGTCAAAGCTACTTGTGCACTGTCTTATATAATCTGTGAGTTCTAATGCTCCCATGGTTTGATTAAAGGCTGGAATCATGACATGCTGCAAGTCACGGTATGGTTTGACAGAATTCTGCATGTCAATCTTTGCACCAAATTTATTTATATCATTAGACCTGAGTAGGACTTGGGCTTATGGTAGAACCTATCTGCAAAGTCCCTAATAGACTCATTCCTCTGGAATTAATTATTGAGCAGATCTGTCTTTCAGACTGATAGCTTATCAGGACCTCCAAATTGTCTAATTACTGCATTTTTTCGCATCCAAATAGGACCAGTCATCACCCAGATAGGCATAACAAGATCAACACTATGGGAGTCCAGGCAATTGATGAGAGCTGTAGTCTTTGCATAATTAGATCCTTCTTGCATAACTTTATCGAAGATTTTATGAATGAATGTACATTTCCTTCTTTGTCAAACCTTGGCAAATTCAAGGGCTTAAAGTCATCACGCCCATAATTGGCCAGAGAAGTTACGCTTTATTGAGAGCATGAACGTCTTGAGAATCTTATGTTAGAATTGGTCCACATTTGCAATAAGTGTCATCTGGAGTTGGAATGAAAGCAAAGATTTTGGGCATAGAATGAACATCTTTTTTAATTTAATGTGGGGAAGGCCGACCATGGGACGGACACTTCCGAAAATCTCAGGAAAGACAAACTTAGCACCAGGGGAGGCACCCCAGAGAAGCGATGCTATCTCTTTTTGCCAGCGGGAACGCCACTTATGGGGAGGAGGAGGGGACGTGTGAAGGGGCCGTAGCCACTATTGAGCACGTGTGGAGGAAGGGGTCTGATTTGATGAACCAGACTGGGAACCAGGAGGAGACCAGCTGTCAGTGACGCGGTGGGAGGTATCCAAACATCCATGCTTGAAAGTGGTCCACCAAATGAGACCAGAATCTGTGGACAGTTTCTGGGAGGGTGGGGGTGGAGCCTGCGATGGCATCTAAGATGATCGTTTGGATGGTCCACATGGCGATTGCAACCACCAGAGCACGGAGGGAGGGGGAAGGGGGAGGCCATTGATAGAGCAAACATATCTCTTGACAGACTGAAGGGATGCGTTTGATCCTAGCCCAGCAGACGTTGAACTTCGCGCCATATCACTTTAGAGGTGGGGCACTTCTCCAGGCGGTGGAACAGCGTTCCATACTGGCCACACACGACACAGTATGAGTGTAAAGCGTTAGAGCGCTCAGCTGTACGATACACCCGCCTCAGGCAGCGCCACACATGGGAGCGGACTTGAGGCCACAACAGAGGATGGTGTGCGTATTTCCAGATAGTTTTTTGGGTTTCAATGGAATAAGGGATGTCCAGCATGTCCAGGTAGTCCACCCTGGATAGGACATGGGGCCAAATGGGGATCACGCCATCATGGATGGGTAGCCCCTGTACCTCTTGTGTGAACTGAGGAGAGGGGCGGCCTCTTTGGGCTGTATGTCCGCTGATATGAATTCTCCACTCTGCGCTTTGCATGGAGAGTAGGATTCGTTTGTAGTGGGTTTTAGTCCCGTGAGGACCTGTGGCCGATGTGTGTGATGTGAGGTATTTCATCAGGGAGTGGGGGTTTGATGGATTATTGAGGCCCAAGGCTCAGGAGAAGTTGGAGCGGGCCGCGCGGGACCAGTGTTGGGATGGGAGTGTAGGAGCGGTGACGGCCGTGATCCATGTACCCAGGATCTTGGCAGCATGGGCTTTGAAGTCAAGCAGGCCCATGCCACCTTGATGATGAGGGCCAAACATGACCTCTAGCCATACTGGTGGAGGGCGGCCTGACCAAATCCATCCTTGCATCAAGGCATATAGGGATTTGAAGAAGTTTGGGGAGAAGGGGATGGCGTGGGCTCCGAACCAGACTTAAGATAGGAGCATAGAGTTGGCTAGAACAATCCTGCCAGTAAGGGTAGTAGGGTGGGCTCTGAGAGAGGTGATTTGCTTCGTCACGTTGTCCAGTATACGGCACTCCATTACTGCTGACGCATATCTGCCTGCCTCCATCCACACGCCCAGATGGCGCAATGGTCTTATGGTAGGACGTGGCTTGAAGGGAGCACCAGTGGAGCGGTGTGTGTTAAGTTAGTAAGGCGTGGATGTGTGTGAGCATATGGGCCAGGTTGGGAACTAATTGCTGGGGCCCAGCAGTTCTGAGACCGACCAAGGAGGATAATTTCGGTTTTGGAGGCGTTCAGTGCCGCGTTGCTTACCCGGGAATATTCCTGGATGAGGGCTTCAAGCGCGCGTGCATCTTTATTATTAGACACCCCCACCACGCAGTCATCTGCAAATGCCATCATCTTGACTGGGGTTTGGCCTGGCACATGGACCCCAGTGAGTTGAGCATTCACATTTCGCAGTAGTGGGTTAAGGCTGAAGTTGTATAAGAGTGGGCTGAGGGGGTCCCCTTGTCGCAAGCCCCTTTGAGGGCGGACTACTTCTGTTAGGAAGCCTGGGCCATGCACTGCCATTGTTGCAGATTCCGTGAGCAGCATCACCCAGTTGATGAAGCGGGGGGGGGGTAGGCGGAATTGATGGAGGCAGGCCCTTAGGTATTCCCAGTTTACTCTATCATATGCCTTTTGTTGGTCCAAAAATACCAGTGCCCCAGAGGCTGTGGACTGACATGCATTAGCCACGGAGTGCACATTATCCCAAATTGACCCTTCTGGGGATGAAACTGAATTGTTCTGGGGAGATGGTGGCAGATGCTACAGTCCCTAAACGGTTAGCCATGATTTTTGTTAAAATTTTGGTGTCTGTGTTTGTTAGAGAAATGGGGCGCCAGTTGGCTAAGTCAAGCTTATCCCCTTTCTTGAAGAGTTTGACAGTAAAGGCCTCATGTCCTCCTGATAGGAGGCGCGTATCCAACAGGCTTTGGTTAAGTGAGGCGAGCAGCAATGGGGATATAAATTTGAAATATTTAGTATAGAACTCATATGGAATGCCATCTGGGCCTGGGCATTTTCGGTTTGGCGCACCACAAATGGCTGTCCATAATTCGTTCGGAGTTATTAAATTCATTATTTCTGGGTATCAGAAAATGGTGCAGATATGAGCTCGGTTGAGAAATTCCGCCACTTCAGCCAGCTGAATTGGTTCAGCTCAGTATAACTCAGAGTAATATTTTTGCATTTCGATTGCCACTTCAGCTGGTGTGTCCGCAATGGAATTATCCAATCTTTGCACCTGTGTGTAGGTCACACTCTGGTATGGTGCAAAAAAAAATTTTAAAGAAATATGTGGTGCACTTGTCACCTTTTGTGATGCATGTGGCCCTGTATTGAATACAAACCCAATGTTTGTGTTGCCTTTCGATTGCGTTGAGGTGGGCGGCTACCTCCACCCACTTCTGGCACCATGCAGGGCTGTATCCTGTAGCTGAAATGTTGGACTCCAAGTGTGCCAATTCCGCCAGAGCATGCGAGATAACCGCCAATGTGGCTCGTGAGTGTCTGGAGGAGAGATGGCGAGAGTGGCAGATGGTGTCCTCTTTGAAAGTTGCCCATGTGGAAATGGGGTCCGCGCAAAATGGTGCAACAAACAGTTTTTGCCAAAGTTGCCTCTTCCACCCACATGGAAAATCCTGGCAACGTGAGCTTGGGGGGGCAGATTTTACACCAATGTGGGGCCTTAGCAACTGTGACAGGTAGGTGGTAGGTTATCGAGACCAGTTGGTGGTCAGAGAATTCTATTTTCGTTGTTTTGAAGTGAAAGATGTGGGGTTGGAATTTCGCCGGCGTTAGAATAAGGTCAATGCGGGTCATGGACTTTAATTGGCCATTGTGGACGTGGGGATGCATCATGTTTTTGAGCAGCAGGGCATGTCATGGCAGCGCATCCATTAACCCAAGGGTGGCCTTTAGAATGCGTAATTTCTACATGACCCTGTGGGGCGTGGGGTGAGGAGGCCACCGGTCCATTGGTGAGGTTAGCCAACAGTTCATGTCGCCGACTAGGAAAGAATCAGGGGGTAGCAGGAGGGATTTGACCGATGAGAAAAATCCCTGACACTCGTGTGCACTGTTTGGGGCATAGATGTTGACAATTGTGTGCACTATGTCAGCCCACAAGAAGGTGAAAATGAGCACTCAGCCATTTAGGAATGTTTCTGAGGATTTGAATTTGAAAAAATTATTTTTCTGAATTAGCACCCCACAGTGCTTTAACCAAAAGGATAGGGATGGGAGGAGCATTGTTTTCCAAGCTTCCTCGGAACCTCGTGGATAGTGGGACTCCTGGATGGCCAGGATATCCACGGGTAGATTGTGTTGTAAAAAACTCAGTTTCTTAGCCCAGGACGGGGAGGCCTTGAGTCTGGCGATATTCAATGTCCCTAGAGTGAAGGTTTCCCCCATTGCACCTTAGGTGTGAGGGGGTGGGCCCCCAGGCCCACCAGCCTCTTCTAGGTCCCCACGGGCTTTCACAGCAGTGCGGGTGTTAGCAGCAACACTATCTGAGTTTTTGTTGATTTTTGCGGAAAGAGTCACATTGTCTTTGGCCTTCACTTTTTGTTTTCCCGACGTTGGATGAATTTTTTGCAGTGCGGGTGAGTTTGGTGCACCATCAAGTGGGTCAAAAAAACTTTCTCAGTTGGGATAGGTCCCAAGTCAGTTTCAACCGGAGCTTGGGTGCAATGATTGGGTGAGATTGAATCTCCCATCAGATCCTCGGATTGAGTAGCCCACTCAGCATGGGCTTCCCAATCTGATTGGTTGATGGATTCCCAAGTTGCTTCCACTGCGAAGGTCTCCATGTCCTCCTGGCGTTGTGAGTGTGGGATAGCGGTGGTGGCCTTGGCCATGGCACTATGGGCCTGCTTGGCCTTCTTCCACTCCTGCGGGGAGATAGGCTTTACCAATAGGTAGCAGCCTTGTGCTCCCCATGGGAAAGCCTCCTTGGTGCTTGCAGTTGGTTTGTAGTGCACCTCTCCGTTGGCCATGGCCACCAAGGGGTGCTCCTGGAATGTGACGCCCTCCTTAATGGGGCATGCATGTGCCTTGTGGCTGAACGCATCACAATGAGTGCAAATGGGGGGCGCGCTGTCCACGGTCACCCAAAATGGGTGGGTGGTATGCCCTGCAATATTAATAAATGTGGAGTGTGGGATCTGGGTTAGGTCCTTTGCAATCTCCTCAGTTGAGGTCATAACTGCGATGGTTTTGCTGGTGCACAGGTGTGGCATCAGCGTGAAGCGTTGCATTTCAAAAGATTGTATTTCGCCATATACAGTGAGACCACTTTCAGGTGTTGTTCCAAAATTTCACATTTTACCATAGTGGGCAAAAAGTCAAATGTGAGGAAAATTTGGTTTGATTTTGTCCATCTGGTGTGTTTGATTTGACGACCCATTGCCCTTTGGGGAGGTCGACCACTACGCGCACCGCTGCAGCCTCATCTGCTGCTTTTTTGCTCTCGAAACCTAGGTCCAGCCAACCGCGTGACATGGAGTGAGGTGCAACGTACACCGCGGTTGGGAAAATTTTGTGTACATCTTCACAAAATTTTTCCCATAAGGCCGTTTTTTGGATGTCCAGAAACACGCGGACTCCAAATTCCACCGATGAAAGTGGTTGGGAGTGTGGCGTGTTGATGTACTGGTTGCATCATGCTTGCCATGCGAGTATCTCTGGGGAAATCGTGACTGCCAGTTTTTTAAGATTTTTGTCAATTCCGCCAGATTCTCTGGGGCGTTTTCGAACGTTGGAGGCCGCAGGCCTTCCACCTGCTCCTCTTACCTTGCTTGCCCAACTGCTCCCTGACATGGGCGCAGACTAATCTCCTCTGTGAGATTATCAAACTAGATTCAGTCTTGAATTGAATAGGTTGCAATAGTGATTGCAACGAGAAAGAAAAGTTTAGAATGAACATCTTAAGTATCTGTTTTAGCATCCGTCTTGACCCCTGAAGATTTGACTTCATGGAATTTTTCCAAACTTCTTGATTTGGATTCCTGAAAAAAGCTTTATGTAATTTCCCCAGTTGTTTTCTGCCCAAGTACTTAGAGGTTTTACTGCTCTCCACCCCTCAAGGACTGGTTAAACAGTTGCAACTTTTCTCCTTTAGGGCATCAACTTCCTTTTTAAGAATCTCACGTTCTTTTTTAAAGGTAATTACAGAAGTCAGTGTATGCTTCACATCTCTGTTCAGAACAGAAACATGGTTATTTGTTGCTGATAGCTGGGTTTGGAGATCTTGCTTTTTTAACAAGTTTGACATTCTTGGCTTGCACGGATGAGACTGTTGACTAATGTTTATAGAATTCTTCATGAACTGAGCAAAATCCTCCTCATAATTTGGCCCTACTGTCATGGCGGCCAGATCTTCAACGCTCTTATGTAAAATTCCCAGCTCAGTTTGGGCATACTATCGATCTAAATGTTCATTTTGAATCCAGATGATTTCTTTGAGCTGAAGTGGCATCTTTGGTCAGACATTTGGTCCAAGAAGACAGAAATTTGGAGTAATTTTCCAATTTCTGGCAGCATTTATTGATATTATGGACCCACTCACTGGTCAATCCATGTAAAGAGAGGACCTTGGCTTCAATCTTTAGAACTTTTTCATTAAGTTGTTCTTTCAAACTATTTAATCTTCTGTGTGCATCGTTGACCTGTTCCATATTGTTGACAATGGCCTTTCTGACTTCGTTGAAGCTAGAATTCAGCTTATCCAGTAGGTTAGATCGATTGATTACTTCCTCTTGAACTCTGTATATCTCCACAAGCTCTATATTCTGCCTAGTTAGAATCCTTTGGGTGTGCTTGATGTAGAACTGTACAAAGCTAACCAAGATTTTGTTGGTTGCTTGTGTAAAAATTTAGGTTTCTGGTCAGAGTTGCCATTGTTGCCTCTCAGTATCACATATACATCTCCATAAAGAAGGCCTAATCCTTCAATTAATAAAACAGACAAAAAAATGGGAACACCTGAGATATACCGATCCTATACCCATGAAAGAAGGTCTCCATTATCTCCTTTACACTGTCCAAGGTAAACTCGATAGGGCCTGTCAAGTCTGCATGCCCTCCTCCTGCCGTGATGAGATTTAAGGAGTATGAAGTACTATCTACAGTGTTTTGGCGAGCAGCGTGGAAGTACTCAGTGATTTCTCAGTCACTGGTTACCATATAATTTCATCATATCTTCTGGCAGCTTCTGCTTGGTATTCAGATAGATTATTCATATTAAAAGTGTAGTGTGGTTCTTAGTGAGCACCACTTGTAGTTTTGATAATTTACTTGATTATTAAATATAATCCTGCTTTAATAGTCAGAAAGAGTTTCAGTTAATATATCCTCAATTCTTCTATGTGACTTACGGTGTTTCCTAACCATTCTGGAGTTCACAAAGCTAAACAATAATACTTGACTCTTATGGTAACTTCTGGGTAAATATTTTCCTCTCTAATTGGGAATTCTCTTGATGAAGGTAATAATGACAAGCTCCCTTAGATGCTTGTCTACACTTCTTAATATGAAGATTGAACTAATGTAAGGTGATATAAGATAAAAATATAATTATATGGTAAAATGATGATTTTAATTTAGGGCCAGGAGCCGGTATTTAGTACCTTTAGGGCATCTCCTAGCCATAAGCATCTATTAGATGAGTTTATTAAAGTCATGCCAATCTGCTTTGGATTATGGCAGTGGTTACTAAAAAATTGTCAAGTTAATTTGGCCCTTGAATTAACTTAATTACAATCATTTCAGCCCAATTGGAGGCACTACTACTCTCATAATTGGGAACATTTTTAAGCTTAATATTACCAACTCAGTGGTGTATATTTGCCTTTCAACAAGCCTGATTATGTTTCATCATACAGCTGATGAAACATAATAAATAGGGGGAAAATATAGGGAATTCAAATAACGATGCACCCCTAATTGGGACATCAGCAGGCCTCTCAATAGTACTAGGTTCGCCTATTTGTGCCATCCATGTGCAAGTACTATTGGTCCAATTACAATGATTGACATACATAAAAATTATAATTCATTAATTGTAGATGTTCTAGATTCAAAAATGCAATTAAGTTTGTGCCGTAAATTTACTTGGTTCACCCAAGTGGATCCCACAATTGCCATAATAATTTTAAATCATAGCTATTATTAGCTATGATAGTCAGGTTGTTTAGGCGAAATTAAGGCGGCTTCACGTTGAATTTTATTTAACAGATTATGCAGATAAATTGGGAAGGATTAAAGGATTCATCAATGGGAGTAATCTATCAGCATTGATGGTTTCTCAAAGGGTTTATTTCTTGAGTCAACCATCAAAATCTAACACAAGGCCAAACAGAACTATAGCATTACTGAGCATGAGTTCTGGCTGTTTTGTTGGCAATTAGGCATTTCAGGCCCTACCTCTATGGCACCCATTTCACCATTATCACCAACCATTCCTTGCTCCGGTGGCTGCAGAAGATGGAATATCTTGATGGCCATTTAGCCAGCTGGGCTCTAAGGCTGCAGAACTACGATTACACTATATTCCATTGCACTGAAGCAATTCATCATAATGCCAATGGGTTCTTTAGGATGCTGGTACTGGCTGCTTTGACCCCAAGGATGACTGACTGTATGATCTAGTCAACCAGCCCAAATGATGGGAGTTTGAGATTCCTGAGATCATAAGCCAAGTTTAAAAGAATGACCTGAAACACTCAGATTAAAAAAATGCTGTATAAGAAATTCAATAAAAATTGTTTCCCTTACATCCACTTTTATTCTTATACAAATGTTATCTAGAAGGTCATATGACTGTGGGACACGGGGCAGTGATGAAGACTTTAGATGGCATAAGAAAAGATGCTACTGGTACCAAATGGTAGAGACCATTTTAGATTTTAAAGGCTTGTGTGACTTGCCGATCTTAAGATCTGGCTAGTACCTGATATCAGCACTCAGCCGTGGCCCTGTAAGGCCTTTAATATCATTAGCATTGATGTAGTAGGCACTCTACCCATCAGGTTGCATAGTCATAAGTATATCCTTTTAGCTGTGGACCATCTGAACAAATGCATCAAAGCAATTTCTGTCCCCGCTGCCACCTCAAAAGTCACGGCTCTATTCCTCATTTAATATGTTTTCACCCATAATGGATGAACAAAATTTAATTTCAAACAATGGGCTAATTTTCACCTCATAGGTAGTCCAAGAATTAACTTCGCTTTTTAAACTAAACAAAGTTTCACCGCCCCTTACAATCATTAGACTAATGGGGCGGTGGAACGTTCTAACGGAACCCTCATCTCTGTCCTGCAAAAGATGGCCGCCTCTGACCCTACACAATATAACCATTAATTACCCAGCGCCTTTCTTGCTTACCAATTAAGCTACCATCGAATCATCAAGATGTCCCACTTTATAGCTCTATATAAGCGTTCTCCCAATTAACCAGGTAGCGTTCAGCCCCTTCTCAATACCTCCATACCTGAGAACTTTGTTTTAGCTATAAGGGCCTTAGCCAATGAAAATATCCAGCTTTAAGCCCTAGCCATTCAAGGCATTGTCACCACCACAGAAAGGGAGACATCCTTATTTAATATCAGCTTACTTTCCTTACATATTGTTCAGTTATGTGACCTCATTCTCTTTTATCATAATTGACCCAGAGTTCAACAGAACAAGCCTGAAGTTTTTTGGTCTAGACCTTATAAGGTCATTCATAAGGTGAACTTGGAGTACTCCATTGGTGACATAAGTCAGGAGACAGTTGTGAACCAAGTAAATTGCTGAATACTTCGGCCCTATAACCCCTCTAACAGGATATTGAGGGAGGCGTTTCCAGTATTTAAGATGATGAGTGGTTCAGAATCCCTACTCCCAAAGTGAGCCTCGGTAAAGTTGATTCTTAAGCCAATGTGAATGAAACCTGTCCCTGAAGTCACCAATGAGAGTTTTTATCAAGAAGCATCACACGCACAAAAATTGAATGAGATGCCTTCTAGAATTTCATCCTTGCTTCCTGAACCTTGAGAGGCGTGACCCCCACCATTGCAGTCATGAGAATGACGCAGAACAATGAGGGCGCCGACCAGGCGTTCACTTTGGAAGGCTGTGAAAGATCCTGAATGTACAGGGCCACAAAGTTCCTGAAGCACCACATCTCCACACATCCTATACATTTTGACGCTTTTTAACTCAACAAAATATTCTATTTTCGCCCCATCTTTTTTATTTATTGACCTCTCCGCTAGTTTACAGCTTTGAGACCATTTTAAAAACCAGCTACAGCCAAGAGAGCTGTTACTCTGAGTTCCATCTCAATGCTACTAGCTTTTTGACAGCTGAGATTTGTATGGTGAGATCTAATACCCAAAGCATATGAACAGCTACCAACCATAAATAATATTAATATTTCCAAGAGTAATAAATCCTCCTTCATTTTATATTAGAGGCGCATTTCAAGTGGCTTTAGTTGTGACGAGTTTGAGAAGACTTGGCTCTTTAAATAAGGAAAAAGGGATCTGAGCTAATGAAGTAATATGACGACGTTTTATACGCCTCCAAAAATGATTTCAAAATTAAGGGTGTCATGCATAATGTAGAAATGAATAAGCTTTCCCCATCTGAGCGCTACATTATTAAAAGAGTAAAGTAGAGGAGGACCAAGTTCCTATAAAGCTCATTGTATTATCAGTTTCAGGACTTCTGGTACCATCTTGAAGTCCATAGAACTCACCTCTTCTACTCGTTTGTAAGAATGATGGAAGTCACTGAGCTGACATGGACTACTGAAAGCTTGATCTGGTTCCCAATAAGAATTTTTATTGCATGTAATGACGAATTACTATGTACCCCTTGCCGGAGCTCAATATATTTGGTGATGGATCTTGTCAGTGGTTTATGACAGAATAAGCTCTCACTTAAATATTGATCCAAATGCGCACTATTTACCAATAAAAACTATTCTAACCAACAAATGCCACAAGAGTCATGTAATGCCTCAGCCATCAAGTAACGAGCTATGGATGGATTGATAAGTGACCTAAAGTTATTGTGCGTATTAGTCTATCTTCATGGCATCACAGTATTTTCCAAAGATTTTGATAGTCGTTTAGAACATCTTTGTCAAATTTTTAACTTACTAAGGCAGGCCGCCCTTAAGCTCAAGACTTTTTAATTCTCGTTTTTCCAACCTGTGATGGAATTATTGCTAAAAAGTCATAAAGAAAGGGATTCAAACTCTACCAAACAAAGTTGCGTAGATTGAGATGATATCACCTCCCCATAACTTTTAAACTTCTAAGTGTTACTTAAGATGGTGAGAATCACAGACGCACACTATGTCCTTTGCTGACCTTGGCAAGCCATTAGTCTAGCTACCCTAAAAAATGTACCTTTAAGTATAATCCTGATCAGTAGCAAGCTACAACCTCCTTAGAACTGCTAATTACCCAACCTGCCTACATACATCCAAAGTTCAAGCCTTTATTGCTATTTACTGACGCCAGTGATGTGACCATGGGGGTCATTTTGGCCCAGTTAGACGACCAACAAGTAGACTTACTAGTGGCGTACTTCAGTATAACTCTTTCTAGGATGAGCGGAATTACAGTATCACTGAATTTCAATTCTTGTTTGTTTCTCTTGTAGTTAGGCATTTTTGACCTTATCTATATTTAACTCACTTTTCCATAATCACTAACCATGCCTTTCTCAGATGGCTCCAGAAGATGAAGGATACAGATGGGAGGCTGGCTATATGTTTAATGGCTACATGGCTACAACTTTAGTATAGTTCATCACGCCATTAATAACACCAAAATGCAGATGGATTGTTAAGGATTATGACCTTAGCCGTGTTGGTACCTGAAGAAGTCCACATTTACATTCTGATTATTGGCCAGACAGGTGGGAGCTGGAGACATCAGATACTAGGAAGGAGTTACAGTATATGACAAAATGATATCCATTCCAAAGATTGGATGCTCTTAAAAGAAGTTTGAAAGAAAAAGGTTGCATTATGTGTGACCATCCTCATGAACCAAGGTTATTCTAAAAGGTTATTCCAACATAGAACATAGAGCGGCTAAGAAAATCTATGAGTGGTTAAAAAATGATGTTACTGGGACTGGATAATAGAAACCATATATTAGCATAAAAATACTGCTATCCTACAGGATGAAAAATTGTTTAAGTCTCACTATCAGCATTAAGTTTTGGATCTTGAATTGCCATTTAGCATAATAAGTAATAATGTAGTATGCTTTTATCTACGGGTCTATGGTCATTATTATATTTACTCATTATTGTTCATCTACAATTGGGCCAGGGCTATCCCTGTCCCTTCCTACACTACAAAGTCTGAGGCCTTATTCCTTTTCCGCTCCATTTTCCCACACAAGGAATTTTCAAGGGACTACTTTCTGACAATTGATTATTTTACATCACAAGTTGTGCAATAATTAATGTTATGTTTGGTACCAGCCAAAATTTAACTGCCACTACAGTCCTCTAACTAATGGGGAAGTGGAACAAGATTTGGTATTCTTGTTATTTTCTTCGTAAAGTGGTGAACACCAGTCCCATGCAATGGAATTTTTGTCTGCCTTCCGTCTTGGTGGCTTACCAGATAAGTGATTACCAGTAATCAATATTAATCCATTTCAGGCCCTTTACAGAAGAATTAATATTACCTAGCAGTGTCCAACTGCTGTTAAATTCTCCCGTTCCTGAAACTACAAAATTGTCTATGAGAACACTAGCTGAAGAAAACATCAGATTAAAGCACTTGCCACCTAAGGAATTATATGATACTTACAAAAGAAAATACACAATATAATGCCAATGACTGGCCCTTCCCGCCTATAAAATAGAGATCTCGTTTTAATCTATTATCATTGCCCTGTGGAACGATTAAACAAGAAATATTTACTCCACATGGTTAGGCGCATATTACGACCTATGCAAACCAAGTTCCAAGTATTACATTACAGGTGTTATCCAGGGTACTAGAGTCAAACGGGTTCTTGATTTGTTCCTTTGGGCCTATACCTCCTGCAAAAGATTCTTGAGGGGTGAACTACCGGAATTTGTGATGGCATATGATTCAAACCTATCAAAGATCATTTTAATGGCAGATTGAACATCCTCCATCAAATTTGGTTGTAACAAAACAACCAATTTTTCACCTAATGATTAATGCCCACAAGTGGGCAAAACCAAATTAAGGGTATTTATAATTTGCTGGAATTTGAAAACTGGACTGAGCCACCAATTGAGATTAGAGTGAAACTACATCTTGAATCCCATATCTACAACCCAGATGCCAAAAATGAGGGCGCAATATATCAGATGTCAATGAAGGAAGATGATTACTTCTCAGCCATCATTTTGGGTGAGAAACGAAGATATTGAATGAGGAGGGCCCAAGAGCTATCTACGTTACAAGGCTCCCACACATACTATAAATAATAAATACTTTAACCCAATAAAGTTAGTTCTGAGTTCTTTTCTTATTCTAATTTTCATGATAAATATGTTATTAAAAGTTTCTTGACAGTAGTTTTAGCAGTCAAGGCCATGGATAGTTGCCAATTCTAGACATTAATGAATGCGTAGTGCTTAGCCTTCACCTTTATGTAGCCATTATGCTAGGTAGTGTCATCCTAAAGAAAGCTAGAATATTTAAACAGGTCATTTCTGATCAACTAAAAACTTATTCTTTGACAATACTATAACGATGAAGCTAAGAGCATCTGTTTGAACTTGTAATTTTTCCATAAGTCCAGGTACTGTAACACCAAGGCGTTGACCAAGGCATTCTGAAGGTGTCAAAGGCATTATGAAACATTTCCATTCAGGTGGACATTGCGTCCTTTTTAAGAAGCCAAAAGAGTGGTTCACTGATGCAGCTAAATTTAGGGATAAATCATTGTTAGTATCTGACCATCCAGAAAAGATACTTGTACACCATGCTTATTACCTGGTTTTGCCATTTTTCTGATGGCATTAACCTTGATGTGCTGAACTTCCAAGCCTTTTTTATTCCTTAAAATCTGAAATACTCCAGCTGCTCTTTAACAAGTTACATTTATTGGGTTATATCTACAAATTTGCAGCTATGACACAATAATCTCTTCTAGGTCTTCTAAGTAGACCAAAAACATTCTAGAGATCATTAGATGTCATCTAGGTATACAAACATATGAAAGTTTAAGGCCGCTGAAAATGGTATCTATAGGCTGTTGAATTGTTGAAGATGCGTTGCAAAGCCCCTGGGACATTTACTGAACTAAAAATCCTTGATAATAGATTATTGTGAACTTCTACTGTTTATCTTTTGGCCTTTTGATTTGCAGTATCCTGAGGTTAAGTCCATAGCAGAAAGGTATCTGATGCAACTAAGTGTTTTTAAATTCTTTGGTTATTTTTGATAGTGGATAGGGGTCTTTCTTCATCATGTTGTTCAATTTCTTTTAATATATCACCACCAGTTGGTTCCATCATTCTTCTTGGCAATCAGTACTGGCAATTTCTAAGGGCTATTAGACAGCTTCGCCATTCTTTGTTTTATCAGATTCTCTATTTCTTTGAACAAATTTTCTGTGGCACATGATTGGCGGATTGGACAAAAATTAAAGGGGCATGATTACCCATATCTAGGCAATAAATGAATTTTTGGAACCTCTTAAGTCATGATTTCAGTAGTGAAAATCTTGCAGTATTTCTCTTAAAAGATAGCGCACAATCTTTTTTTGTATTTGGTCAGTTTCTATCAGGTGTTCCCTAAGAATAACTGTCAGGATGATAGTTAAAGTCTCACTGTAAAAACAAAAATATTCTAATGAACTAAAGTTATAATAATAATTGACCATATTAATGGGTTTATTTGTAGATAAGCTATTACCTGAAAGCTCTACATTGTCAGAGGCTCCTTTTATATATTATCTGATAGAGCTTTTATCTTTCCATGCCCAAATATTATCTTTCCAGGTGCTATTTGTGGCTCTAAGCATGAATGGTATTACGGCGAAAATACTTTGCTGCACAGCCTTTAGGTATGATACTTCTAGTTCAGTGCCCACAATCAATCTGGTTTCTGGAGGGTGTCACCACTTTTAGTTTAAGTCTGGCAGTAATCCTTTGTATTTTTAGATCTGATTATGCTGGATTCTAGTTCTCCTCCTTAGCTGTTGATTTCTATTATGACCACTTCATTGTGATATGCAAGGTTTATGTGAGATTAATGGGCTATTTGGGTATTCTAATTAATGTAAAGTAATCATTGTCATTTGATCAAGGATTTCTAATGTCTTTTCCACCATACTGACAATTACGCTAAAATAATGCATTAATGGCGCCCAAATTACCATATTGCAACCTTTGTTGGTAAGCACAGTTTGCAGGCGCTGACACATAATTGATCCAAATTGGAAAGGCAGAGAGCTGTTTGCATCTTTGGAAATAGCACCTTAAGCCATCTGTGCCATACATTACTTAGTGCTTGACTTCTGGGTTTATAAGCATCTTATACACCAGTTTTGTAAACACAATATTTTCTGGGGCTCCAGTAGCAGTAATCGCACACATTTTGATCTATGCTACAAAAATAGCATATTAGGTAATCTGAATAGAAAGAATTGTGTTTGTTTGATTTGTGTACGTCTAAAGAGTCTTTTTTGTATAAAAAAGTACAATGACATTTCTATCTAAGATTACTCCTTGTGATCATTCCAAGGTATGGCAACGTTTACATCTTCATGAGAAGGTTAATTAGCTAAGGCATGGTTCACCTATCAGCTGTAAGTTCTAATAATTAGTATACATAAGACTCTTTGATTCCTTAACGAGTGTTGCAATTAAAATTGTAACCATATTTTTATTTTATTTTCTTAATCATATATTTTACTAGTATGTAAACAAAGGTTTTAATTGGGTTATGCTACGCCTATGTTACTCTATATATAATAACTCTGGATTGCCTTGCTTCGCGGCCCATGTTTTTATATGTGTAAAGACCAGGGGAGCGCAAGTTGTCTCTGGTTCCAAACTGACAGGTTCTGATTAGCCATTAGAGGAACCAAGCACTTTTAGTCAGTGTGGCCCCGTAACTTTATATCTAACTAGGGCTCAACTGTTTCAGTAGGAGCATTTTGGTTGTGTTGCGCTCCATGCTGCACCAAATGCTCCTTAAAAATGGCAAAAACCTTAAAAATTGGTAGGGAGAAACGATTTTCATAAAATAACACGTCCTTAAGAACAAAATAGGCCAGTACCCTCACAAGTAAAGGCACTGCCTCTTAATAGGGTCGGGTATTATGGTTTGCAATGCTGTTCTTGGGCTCTGTGGCACATGGTTCAGCATCTTCTCCATCTGCAGGTTCCTGGGTTCGCTCTTGAGAGGAGAGGGTTGGGTAAGAGTTGGTGTGAAAACTAAAGGTGGGGAGGTAATGGGGCACCATGATTGGCTGTCCCCAATTTAACATTCTTAAAAATTTTAAAGATTCCTAAATAAAGGCAGAACCCATCATTGGAGGTCCAGCGCATGATCAAAAGTGAATTTCCAAAAACAGAGAAAAAATTTCTGGGAAATAAAAAGGGAAGGTAAAATTGGGGATGCAATTTTCATTATTACTCAGCAAAATTGATTTTTTTGTATCTGGGACGTCATAAAACTGTCTGAATTTTTTAAATTTTGAATATTTAGGAAAATGGGTGGCGGTACTTGGGGCTTATCTGGAGTACTTCTGGTAGTTTGCTATAGTTAATGATTCTCTATACAAGAAGTTTTCCTGGTCAATATATTAAGTACTAAATAGTGGGGGATTATATTAGGCGCAAATATGGGATTTTTCTTTAGGTAAAATTGTCCTTTTCTATCTGAGAAGTGGTAATAGGCACCACCTGGCGTCTTGCCCATTGTATAAGCCTTACATTACCCTTTTCCTTTTTGCCAACCTTGTATTAAGGTTGGACTATTGGTACTCCATTCCCACAGGGTAAGTTCGTTATTGGTGAGGTAAAGTGGGGACGTGATACCATGACATTGAGGAGTGGATAAGAAGAGTCACATTTTTTTCTAGCAAGAATATGTCACCCTATCCTGGATAACATGGGTTGAACTGGGGGAATCTGCGCAGGATGTGGACATTTTGGTCTGTAAAGGGATGTCATTTGGAGATCAGTAATTAGAAGACCCATCATTGGGTGAAATACCTAAAGCAACTGGTAAGAATTCTTCATGGGGAGCTCAAGGCGCAGCATGAGTGGTGGGAATAAAGTTGTCCGAAGTATAAGTTGGAAAATTCTGATCCAAACAAATGAAAAGCTTGAGACAACTGTGGTTGATGAAATGTAAACAGACAATACCTCTTCTCAAAACTGGGACTGACATATGGTGAGCAGCGGCTGATTGACAGTGGCCATAGAAATCATATGAGAGGATGTTCCAACTAACTGACAAACTTACTCGCTAGTAAAGGGTTAAAATGGACAGGAAGGGCGATGAAGGGATGTACACGATTCACTGCAGCAAATTATGTAAATATGACTGGTCTATTATGTAAGGATTTGGGGAGCCCATGTTGGCTCTGGTTACAAACTGGCAGGTTCTGATCAGCCACTAGAGAACTGTTGTATTTTTGGTGATGTAAAGGCCCGCTGGTGCTTAATGACCTTTAAATCCAACAATATAAAGAAGGGGGTTTCCACCACTTATAATAAAATAAAAATGACTAGTAAAAAATAAAATGTTTAGATTTTATAATTTTTTATTAGGAGATCCGTGGGGTAAAGAAAACGAACCCTCTTGATATTGGCCCTCATTAATTAAACTGTGTTGAGGTTCAAAGGCTTTTCAATGATAAATCAGAATGGTTTGTTACCATCCGAATTAGGAAATATGGGAAAGTAGCCTATCAAAGCTCAGAATACTCGCTTCACTTAGGCTGAACAATGGATGAAGAATCTTTTTTTCTAAGATGTACCCTTGGGGTAGCGATTTTACGAATTTCAGCTAATCCCCATTCACTAAATTTTATGCACCCTGGGGGACCCCACAAAGCCTATAAAAGGGGGTGGTCCCCGCATAGGCGCTTGTATGGACCTGGTTGTGGCTGGGGGAGTACCATCCAATGGATGCTCCAGGGTCCGCCGCATGGTCATAGAAATCCAACTGCTCAATCTTGTGGTTATTGCCTATGAAGTATCCAAAATCTAGTTACCCCAATTTATGGAGTTCCACTGAGAATTCGCCAGGGTCTTTTTGTCTGATTAAATCTTTACTATCATTAGAATCGATATCCTCACTATTGTGGACTTGTAAATGTCCAACATTTCCTCTTGTTGGCCAATTTGTACCCACAAAATTCTTATTTTGAAGCCTGAAAGGCAAATGTTCAACATTACCCCCCTCTGAATGTTGTGGGGAAAATAGGGCTGAAGGAAGTGGCCATAAACTTGGTTAATGGTGAGTCCAAAAGCGAGTGTTTTGTTTGAATACTAATCCTCTCTTGTATGTGACTGAAAATGGCTCTTCACAGATAGAGCCGAGCGTTCAACTATTTGGAGTGATTTGGTTGTGATAATATAGTACCAAGTCGGATACTTGGAATGAAGGAAGAGGGGCCCTAAGCTCATTTGCGGCTTGGCCTTCTTTGGCAACAGTCTTTGCTATATTAGTCATGGCCTCTCATTGTAATTGGATGATGTTTTGGGCCAACTTTTTCGTGGCTTGTTCAGGATCAGGCCAGTCAGAGAATTTATTCTTACTAATAATGTTGGCACCCCAGGTTTTCGCCTTTATAAAACATGGAAAGGGGACATATTGAGGTGCAAAGGTAGCTAATACAGTAGGCCATGAGGGCACTGGGCAAGTAAAGATCCCAATTGAGAGGGTCTAAAGTGGCCATTTTGCGTAAAATCAAGACCGGGGTTCCATTAACTCTTTCTACTGCACCATTTATGGATGGGTTATAGAGGGCTGAGAAGAGTTGTTGAGCTCCCTTAGAAGTGGCGAGGAGCTTTACCACTCGTGAGGTAAGATTTTTCCCATTGTCACATAGGAGGACCTGGGGCACCCATGCTGGGTGAAGATGTACTGGTGTAAGAAGGTGGCCGTTGCTTTAGCAGTTTGAGTGGGAAGAGCAACAGCTTCAACACATTTAATGAAAAGATTAATACTGATAAAGATTTAGAGAATTCACCTGTAGTTTGAAAGAGAGGACCTGCCACGTCCAAACTTATGGTGTGGAAGCGTTGGTGGGGCGGATAGGTTGATACTGATATTGAGTCTTGAAGCTATTTGTTTTTTACAGGTCAGGAATGCATTCAAGACTTCAATTATGGTTTCCATGATGCCCTCCCGGTAGTACCGCTCTTTTATCCAATCATAGGTTTTAAATACTTCTCCATTCCCGATGATAGTGTGTGACTCTAAGATGACAGGTACTCACTCAGATGGCTGGAGATAGGGCAACCAACTTACCCCTACGTTGGGATTTTTGCCCATATTCCCAGCCTGCTAGATTACCTGGTATTGCTAGGGGAAAAAATTCCCTAAGGCGAAGTAAATTGGAAATTGGTTGACCCGAATTTTAGAGGAACTACGTTTGGGGGATTTCAGGATATTTATCTGATCATATCTGTTGGGGATCGATCTGGATGAATACCTAATATATCATTGGGCGGAGTGGCCAACAAAATAAGGGCATCTGATAGTAACTAACTATCAGGTGTACTGATTGGGATTGGTCAGGTTTCATCACCAACTGATTGGGAATGTTTAATGAGTTGTGAGGCGAGTGATGCCACCTGCAACTAACAAATTGATTGGTTGCTAGCCAATTATGGATGATTTGCTTGGATCAAGAGGAAAACGTTAATGATACATTTCTGACTCTTTTTGTTTGAGGTCTCGAGGATGTCTAACATTGGAATCCTAGTCAGGATGGGGAAGACCATTGCTGCCAAGATGAGGAAGGGTGATTAAATGGCAACAGCTGCCGTTTCATCAAAGAGGTGTCAACTGAGGATTAGACAGCTGAATCCTCTATAAATTCACTAGAATTCACTATAATAAAAAAGTAGTAAAACACTCAAGTATACTCAAGTATTACATTGAAATATACTCACTGATTGACACAAGTTTACAGTCGGGAAAGAACTAATAAAGAACCTTATTAGTTTTGCTGTAGATTCAGTAATAGTTAGACTATCATCATCTAGCGTGAAGATTCCATCTCAAGTATATTATTGCAGAAGGCAATAATTGGTAGACTCTCAGAGAAGAGTAGAGATCTGAGTGGGGATCTAGAGATGAAGGGAACCACGGCTAAGGGATTGCTGCCAACTGTGCGTTGGGCCGGAGGGACTGTCATCAGAGGGTCTTAACAAAGATCGAGTGGAAAGGATTTTAGGGAACAAATCCCTAAGAGTGCGATATTCAGTATCATCAGAAATACCGGCCAAAGCGTTGGGCCTGAAGATGATTCTAAATTGACCATGGATAATAGTTGTCATACTATTATCAGATTTTATATATTCTTATAACGTGAGGTGCATGAGGAAACCAAACCTGTGCAGTAGAAAGATTACTAGGGTTGACCTCCGATAAATCAACCCCTCCAGTAAATTTTTACAGGTTGGTGCTCACTACAGGAGTAGTTGAGTAGAAGAATTAATCCAGAATGTCATACGAATAAGAAATGCGTAGGTTGTGGACTGAGATTGCCACAGTAAACCAGAACGCTTTAAACTCCTTGGACCACTGGGAGTTCGCGGCCTTGGAGGAATGAGTAACCAAGGTGGAAGAAGGAGTTGAAAACGTAGACAACTTCAGGAATGAGTTACTTGGCAAAGTAAACTCATTAAAGAAGAAAGAAGGAGTTCTCGTCCAAGAGGTTCTATTTCTGAAAACGGAATGTGAAGCGGATTGCGTTCATTTGAAAAAATTTGGTGCAGCTATTGAGAAGTTATTAAAAGAAGTAGAGAAATTGAAAGCACACGGAAGTGCAAGCAAGTCTGAAGTGGCCAATGATGTCAAAGAAGGAAGTCTTCAAACGATACTTGGGAAAACAAATACCCCAAGAAATACGCTGCCCACATTCAATGCTATTTTGGAGATGACGCCCAATGACACTCCGCAAGTAAACTGAATGGCCAAACTGAGAGAGTCGGCCCAAACTGACTCAGAGGAATTTAGGGCAACCCCTAAATTGCCTACATTTCATCGGGATAATGCCCCAGCGTTTTTTCAACTATTCAACATGACCATGAATGGATATGGGGATCTTCAGAAGGCATTGACAGTCATGAACTGCTTAAACACAGATTGTCAGAATCTGGTGTTACCCCACCTGGAGGGGGACAGCTGGTCTTATGCTGAGGCTAAGGCAGCAATAGTGAAGGAATTTGGCAGTCCAACCTGCATGTCAAAATTCAAGCAAGACTTTATGGGAATTTAATTCTGTAAAGATGAGTCTCTTGCAAGCTTTGCAGATCGATTCTACCAGGAATCACAGATCCTGGCTGGAGCGAAGGTGTTGGATGACTTTGATACAAGAATCGCCTTGCAAGTGGCCCTTCAGCCCTATTGCGATTTGCATCAAATGATGTCTACTGTATTCACGACCAAGATAACTACCTCACAAATGGTAGACAGTTTGAAGATTTTGGGAGCAATGTTTGATGCTCCTAATAGAAGCTTTAAGGCAAATCCAGTCTGAAGTTTGAATCCCATGAAGGGAGGCGAAGGAGCAAAGGAGACTTTTAACTGAACTGTGATGGGGAAAAAGCCTGAGGATTACAATAAGTTAAACAAGAAGGAAAAGGTCTGCTTTCAGTGTGGCAGGGAAGGGCATTTCGCCGCACACTGCAAAACGCCAAAGTATCAAGTTCATATGGTCCAGGCTAAGGAAATAGCAGCCATGAAGGATTCAGGAAAAGGTCCCGCTGTCTAGACAAGGAACAGTCTAGGACGGCGGAGAAACCTGTTCCTCCAGATGTTATAAACGAAGAAATAGATATTAGAGATTTGTTCATGGATGTTGAGCAGGATCCAATATATCAAGTGGTCAGCATGGACATAAACGCTGTGACCAGAGTCAGGGCGAAGAATATTGACCCCGAGATAGTTCAGGAGGTTGCCCAGCCATACGCCAACAACTGGCGGAGAAGATTCAGACTGCCAAAAGCCTGATGAGTTATGCTGGTACTTAATAAATTTGCCGATTCTGGAATGTCCAAATTTCAATCGGGAGTTTATCATTCAAACTGATGCTTCATTGACGGCGATCAGTGCCATACTGAGCCAAGTAGATGAACTTGGGGACAAACATTTGGTGGCATGTGTGAGCCGTACACTCTCTGCCACAGAGAGGAATTACACCATAACTGAGCGTGAATGCCTTGCAGTCATTTACGCCTGTAAACAGTTTTGGGTGTATGTCCATGGAACGCACTTTAAGGTGGTGACGGACCACTCATTGTTGCATTGGCTGCACAATCTGAGGGAACCTGAAGGATGACTGGCCCGATGGGCACTCAAACTTCAGGCTTAAGATTATGAGATAGTCCGCCAAGAGTGGCTTGTCATCAGAATGCAGATGGCTTATCGTGGTTACCAATGGTCCAGTTGGTATATCCGCAGGTGGGTGAGCTATTCCAGAGAATGGTCGAAGGAAGAATTGAGGATGAGCCTCAAGAAATCCAAGGTGCACATCAAAAAGTGATGGAAAACACCGAGACCATGGATGGACAAGTATTTAAGATGATAAATGGGAAACATCTATTATTCCCAAAACTGTTGGAGAGAGCAGCAATTATTCTAGCCACTCATAAGGTTGTTGGGCATGGAGGCCTGAGAAAAACAACTGACCATAATTGAAAGTATTATTACTGGGAATCAATTAATTATGATGTCGCGGACCATCTGGCTTATTTCATGGAATGCCAACTGCATAAACCACACAAGAATACAACTGGATACTGACTAGTCCGACCTGGATTTGCATGGCACACAGTGTCTATCGACGTGATGGGACCATTAGCAATGAGCACAGGAGGAGTCAAGTACCTCATAGTAGCCATTGACCATCTGACAAGATGGGTCAAAACAAAGGCTCTAACCAGAGTAGACGCTACCAGTACTGCGAGAATCATCCTGGATCAAGTAGTATACCAGCATGGGTGTCCACAAGTTATACTGAGCGATAATGGGACCAACTTCACGTCCCATGTGATCCCCAGGTTAAACAAAATAATGGGGATCTGGGGAGTTGTGTCAGTACCATATTGGCTGGAGACGAACGGACTGGTAGAATGGGTCAATAAGACGCTGAGGAAGCTAGTTGCAGGGAGAACTTCTGTGTGGGGAATGTACCTGAGTTTGGTGACGTTCGCCTACAACATCAGTCATCATACGGCGATGGGAAAGATGCCGTTTGATTTACTTTATGGGAGGAAGGCCACATTACCACTGATATTATATTTGGTAGTATAACATATGTCAGGATGAGTACTGAACAATACCTGAACTGACTGACAAGTATCTGATTGATATACAATAACAAGCATTTGATACTACCTTAAAGAAAGGATATGAGAGAAATTGACGGATGATAAAAACCAACCGCCATTAGAAGAATATTGAATAGGAGAAAGTACTGCCTATTGCGATATGCATGGTTTTGGATGAAAAAACAAGTTGGATGCGCTATGGCCAGGTCTGTTTGAAGTAATCGCCAAGATGGTGACTGATGCTTATTCCATCAAGAATCTCTTGGATGGAAGAGTAGTAAATTGAGTCCACACTAAATATATAAAGCGATGGATCAAAAAAAATAAAAAAAGAGTTTCCCAAAGGACTGATGAACCATCAAGTTGGTAATGTCCTGATGATTAGGTCAAGTCCAAAAAAAGGACCTATGAACCAATCTAGATGGTTAAGTCTGAAAAAAGGACCTCTGAACCATAGAAAACTGGTAGGTTTAAGTGCCCAGGATCCAGTTTGGGGTAAAAGATGGACCTTTGAACCAAAACAAGGTCAAATCCCATAGAAAAAAGAAAAAAAAATTATAAAAGATATTGGGAAAAAATAATATATATATATAAAAAGTGTAGATAAGAAAAAAGAAGCTGATATATTTTATATAAAATATTTTTTATTGATTGTTCTCAGTGCGGGGATAATTCTGCCTATGTTGCCTCTTGGGGAGGGAGGATGGATCGCAGTAGGAAGGAATAGTCTGTCAAAATTGATATGTGATTGGACACTCATAAGGGTGAGTCCTACTTGAAACCACGTTTGTTGAGATGATGCTGAGCCCTGAGAAAACGTGACTAGGGGAAAAGAAATAGATATGTCAGAAGATGCCAATCGTGAAACCCCAGAGTGGGGTGGAAAACAGCAATAAAGGAAGAGGCAATCAGTGAATAACTTTGAGTAATCCCAATAAGGCACTGGCGCTGGAAGATTTGTCTTGAGTGCCTGCCAACGGGCCTCATCAAGAACACTGGACATGTGAGCTGGCAGCGAAGAAGTAATACTCGAGGGAGGTTGTTGAATCATACCCCCAATTAGCACCATCAATGGAAGATAGCGATGGAAGCTCCAGAGAAGAGGTAGTCATGTAATGAATGGATTGCATCCTGTAAACGATGACTATGGGCTTCACGGAAGCTGAAGCTGAATGATCAATGAAAGTCAGGCGATGCTGGAGGCTTCGTTGACCAACTTCAAAGAACTTGGCTGGCAAAGCGGAGAGCATAAGTGGCAGTATCCCAATCCAGAAGGTTGTCCAGATCTAAAAGGGATTCAGCACTAATGACAATTTCTCGGTGACTTGCACACGAAGTTCAGCATAGGGGAGTTTGGTATGAATTCTGTTCCCAATTGTGAGCTCAGAAACCAGTACAGCAGGTTTGTAGAATTGACCAATTCAGAAGAGGAACTCAGGGAGCAAATCCGACCCAGCCAGGAACAAATAATCTAGGAGAAGTTAGCATAACCTCCAGAGCATTGACAATGATGCTCAGAGCCTTAGTGAAAGGAGCTGAATCCAGAAGGATTTGAAAGTCCAACTTGAGGATCGACTGCATGGGAAGAGTCAGCTGAGAGTTATTCAAAATGATGGCATGCCTGGTTTTGATATGATTGGATACCGTTTCTGGTAACTTGACAGAAGGACTAGCTGCTTGCAAGAGGCTAGGCGTATGAGTCCTGGAGGGACCATAGAAGAGGGTCCACTGAGCATCTCAACTCATTTGCTGGAAGAGGCGGGGGTCCGAATTGGACAGACTGTTAAGAAGCTGTTAGTAGCGAGACTACAAGTTTGACATATGAGCAGGACTAGAGGGGGGATGTCAGACTGATATAGAAGTTGACATTATGCACCCTACACTCCATTAGGCTCCAATTTTGGGAAACTAATTTCATAAAATTAATGAAATAAGCTTTCTGAGGAAAGAATGACTTACAGCCAAGAGGTCATAAATGAAATAACAAAGGTGAATATAAATAAGTATTTTTAATTAAGCCATGAGATGAATATTGATAGCAAGAGTCTCCTGTTTAGGATGAGGAGAGAATCATGAATTCTAGGACGCCAGACCGAGAAATCTTAATATGACAGTGGGTCATATACCCTGACAGGGGGAAAACTGGATCCCAGGAAAAAGATCATCATGAGTAAATTGATTGCCTGGCATGACAAGAGGTCATGGGGACCGCGCTCTGATTAGGCGGTAGTGAGGAGGAAGAGGAGGAATGCTGTATGCTGAAGGTTATCCTGAGCAGCGTTGAGTATTGATGAAGTACTCCACTTGAACCAATGAAATATTTGACCAGGTGTCCAAAGCAGTGTTTCCATGCCCAGTCCTTTTCTCGCTGGAAATCTAGGCAAGAGGGGGATGTGTTGGGATTTTTGCCCATATTCCCAGCCTGCTAGATTACCTGGTATCGCTAGGGGAAAGATTCCCTAAGGTGAAGTGAATTGGAAAAATTGGTTGACCCAAATTTTGGAGGAACTACATTTGGGGGATTTTAGGATATTTATCTGGTCATATCCATTGGGGATCGATCTGGATGAATACCTAATATATCATTGGGCGGAGTGGCTGACAAAATAAGGGCATCTGATAGTAATTAACTATCAGGTGTACCGATTAGATTGGTCAGGTTTCATCACCAACTGATTGGGAATGTTTAATGAGTTGTGAGGAGAGTGATGCCACCTGCAACTAGCAAATCGACTGGTTGCTAGCCAATTATGGATGATTTGCTTGGATCAAGAGGAAAACGTTAATGATACATTTCTGACTCTTTTGTTTGAGGTCTTGAGGATGTCTAACATTGGAATCTTAGTCAGGATGGGGAAGACCATCGCTGCCTAGATGAGGAAGGGTGATTCAATGGCAACAGCTGCCGTTTCATCAAAGAGGTGTCAACTGAGGGTTAGACAGCTGAATCCCCTATAAATTCAATATAATTCACTATAATAAAAAATTAGTAAAACATTTAAGTACACTCAAGTATTACATCGAAATATATTCACTGATTGACACAAGTTTACGGTCAGGAAAGAACTATTAAAGAGCCTTATTAGTTTGACTGTAGATTTGGTAATAATTATACTATCAGCATCTAGCGTGAAGATTCCATCTCAAGGATATTATTGCAGAAGGCAATAATTGGTAGACTCTCAGAGAAGAGTATAGATCTGAGCGGGGATCTAGAGATGAAGGGAACCACAGCTAAGGGATTGCTGCCAACTGTGTGTTGGGCCAAAGGGATTGTCATCAAAGGATCTTAACGAAGATTGAGTGGACAGGATTTTAGGAAAAAATTCCTAAGAGTGTGATATTCAGTATTATCAGAAATACCGGCTGAAGCGTTAGGCCTGAAGATAATTCTAACTCGAATATGGTAATAGTTGTCATACTATTATCAGATTTTATATATTCTTACAACGCGAGGTGCATGAGGAAACTGAACATGTGCAGTAGAAATATTACTAGGGTTGACCTCCGATAAATCAACTCCTAAGAGTAAAATTTTTACACCCTACTTTCTTATATGACTTCCTGTTAACTACCTTTGTGTTGTGGGAGTATTGAGCGAGCATCTTCTGTACTGGTTCTTCTTCATCAGCCCATGCTATAGGAGTCATTAGAGGTCATGCAGCCTCTCAGCTTCTCTATTGTCAAGGTGAATGACAGGCAGCCATGTCAGCCCATCAACATTCATATGGCATGTCCCAGTTCGGTGCACATTGGTCATATCATAATGGTGGAGCTTAAGAGCCCAGCGAGCTAACTGCTCAATTGGATCTTTCATATTATGCAAACACTTCAATTAAGCGTGGTCAGTAATTACTTTGAATGATGTCCCATAAAGAAAAAGGCGATAGTATCTAACCACAAGTAAAACAGCTAGGCACTCCTTTTCAGTGACTCTATAGTTGGCTCAGACTTTAAGAGCATATTGCTGATTTAAGATACGGGATGATCAACTCCATTCTTATCCAGCTGAGCCAAGATAGCTCCACCGGCGTAATTGGAGGAAATTGAACAACACAAAGGGCTTTCCATAGTCATGTTGATGGAGGATGGGCCTTTGTTGCAGCAACTCCTTCAGGGTCTCAGATGCGGCCTTTGTTGCAGCAACTCCTTCAGGGTCTCAGATGCGGCCTTTTGTTCAGCACCCCAATGGAAAAGGGTGTTCTTCGCCAGGAGACGTACAAGGGCTCACTAAGCTGGGCGAATTAGGGGATAAATTGATGGTAATACCCCATCATGTTAAGAATACCTGTATGTCACGAAGAGTTTTAAGTGCAGGCATTTTAGATATCGCTTTCACCTTGTCTTGAAGGGGCTGAATCCCATCTTGAGAGACAGCGTGCCCAATGAAATCTAATTTCTTTATGGAAGAAGGTACACTTGGAGGGCTTCAACTTGATGTTAGAGTCCTGCAAGTTGAAACACTTCCTTTAAATGTGTAAGGTGCTCATTGAAAGTCTTGTAAATACTATGATGTCGTCAAGATAGACAATCACACATCTCATCTTAAGATCCTGAAAATATGATCCATTTTCCGCTGAAAAGTGGCTGGCGCCAAAAAACCACTGAAGTAGCCGAGTGGGTTGATTCAAACCCTCGTTGCAGATAAGGGAGCACTTCTCCTAATCCTGTGGAGAAAGGTCCATCTGAAAATACTCGCTAGCCAAGTCCATGGCATAGAAAAATTTAGACCCAGATAGTTGGGCCAAAGCGTCATCAATGCGGGGGATAAATAAGCTGCTCTTCTTGGTTGGTTGTTCAGCTTACAGTAATCCATCACTACCCAATGACCTCCATTTTTCTTCTTTAACAATAGAAGAGGAAATGACCAAGGGGTTTGGGAAGGCACCAACAACCCAGCGTCCAGCAGCTGTTTGAGCTCCGTCTGCATCTGTAGCTCCTCAACTTTGGATTTGAGGTAGGTTTGGAGCGGATAGGCCAAGCATGACCAACGTCAGTGGTATGAGTCCAACCCTTCATGTTCCCATAGTCAGGTTCAGAGAAAGAGAAGATGTCGCTATAGGATTCTAGTGAGGAGTGGACTTTATTCAGCTCATCTGGGGTTAGTTCATCGGAGTTATGAACAGAAAGTAGGGTACATAAATATTGGTTGGCGGGTAGCCCCATATCCACCATAGATCCAATACAGTGAACTTGCTTTATTTCCTTAAGGGGAATCAGCATGCCTTTTCCGATCTCTTGATGCTTTTTTACAACCATATCCTTCTTGGAGAAATTCATTAACAGAAGGTTGATAGGTCGTTGTTGGGATTTTTGCATATTCCCAGCCAATTAGATTACCAGGGTTCGCTAGGGGATAATTTCCTAATGTGAGGTTATTGGAAGTTGGTTGACCATGATTTTGGGGTAACTATGTTCAGGGGATTTTAGATTATTCGCCTGGTCAGATCCATCGGGGATCAATATGGAAGAATGATTAAGATCTCATAAGGAAGAGTTACCAACGAAATAGGGGCATCTGATAATTAATTAACTATCAGGTGTACCAATTGGGATTGTTCAGGTTTCATCACTGACTGATTGGGAATTTAAGGAATAAGTTGCGAGGTAAGTGATGCCGCCTGAAACTAGCAAATTGATCAGTTGGTTTGCGACCTGCTTTAATGGGTAACAAGTCCCGTTACCTAAGCAGGTCGTTTTCAAGTATGGTTGGTTCACTTGGATCAAGAGGAAAACGTTAAGGACACATTTTCTGACTTTTTCAGTTCTAGGTCTTGAGGATGTCCAATAATGGAATCCTAGCCAGGATAAAGAAGACCATCACTTCTGAGATAAGGATGGGTGATTCAATGGCAATGGCTGCCATTTCATCGAGGAGTATAACTGAGGGTTGGGCACCGAATCCCACACTATAAATTTCCTAGAATTCAATAGTAAAGAATATAGAACTTACCAGATAATAATTTGCCAAATTATCACTTTTACTTTTTCTTAACTTAGTAAAATTTATCAGCATCCATTTGTTCTATTCTTTCTCGGGTATTTTTGCTGTGTGCAATAATTGGGAGACTCTTTAAGATAAAGAGTAAGGATCTGAGCAGGGATCCAGAGAAGAAGCAGAATCAAATTAGTGATTGCTACTGACTGTGTGTGTTAACCAGAGAAACTGTCAGTGGGGATCTAAGAGTAGATTTCGTTAGGCAGTACAAGGGAGCAAATCCTTATTTCAATACATCATAAGTATTTTGAGAAGAAATATTGGCCGAGCGTTGAGCCAAAATCTAATACTCCCATTCAACTACAGATAATAGTTGCCATACTATTATCAAACGATTATATTAACTACTATACAATGCAGAGAATTGCACAAAACCTGAACCTGTGCAAGTAATAAATTCATAGGGGTTATTGGCCAAAAATAATCAGATAAGCTATAAATTTTTAATAAGTGGTGCTCACTACATGTGTGTAGTTGAGTAGAAGAGATTAGAATGAGATCTCATATGAAGATGTTTCTAATTATGGCAATAAGTTACTAAGGAAAGTAACACTATTGAAACTTTTTTTGACTTTTCTCTCTTGTTGCAATCACCTTTGCAACTTATTCAATTCAAGTCTAATTCTAATTTGATAATCTCACAGAGGAGATTAGTCTGCGCCCATGTCAGGGAGCAGTTGGGCAAGTAAGGTAAGAGGAGCAGGTGGTAGGCCCACGGCCTCAAACGTTCAAAAACGCCCCAGAGAAACCGGCGGAATAAAAAATAATACTAACTGGCGGTCACTATTTCCCCAGAAATCCTTGCTTGGCAAGTGCGATGCAACCAGTACATCAACACGCCGCACTCCCAACCACTCTCATTGGTGGAATACAGAGTCTGTGTGTTTCTGGACATCCAACAAACAGCTTTATGAGAAAAATTTTGTGGGGATGTGCACATTTTTTTCCCAACCGCGGTGTATGTTGCACCTCACTCCATGTCACGTGGTTGGCTGGAACTCAGTTTTGAAAACAAGGAGGCAGCAGATGAAGCTGCTGTGGTGCGCGTAGTGATCAACCTCCCCAAAGGGCAATGTGTCATCAAAACCAAATGCACCAGATGGACAAAATCCAACCAAATTTTCCTCACGTTTGACTTTTTGCCTACTATGGTAAAACGTGCCATTTTGGAGCAGCACCTGAAAGATGGTCTCACCATATATGGCGAAATACAATCTTTTGAGATGCAATGCTTTACGCTGACGCCACACCTGTGCACTGGCAAAGCCATTGCAGTTCTGACCCCAACCGAGGAGATTGTGAAAGACCTAACCCAGATCCCACACTCCACATATATCAATATTAAAGGGCATACCACCCACCCTCTTTGGGTAACCGTGGACAGCGCGCCCCCATCTGCACCCACTGTGACGCGTTTGGCATAAGGCACATGCATGCCCCACCAAGGAGGGCAACACATTCCAAGAGCACCCCTTGGAGGCCATGACCAGTGGAGAGGCGCACTATGAACCAACTGTAAGCACCAAAGAGGCTTTCCCGTGGGGAGCACAAGGCTGCTACCTACTGGTAAAACCTATTTTCCGCAAGAGTGGAAGAAGGCCAAGCAGGCCCGCAGGGCCGCGGCCAAGGAAGCGGCCAAAGTCACCACCGCTATCCCACACTCCCAACGCCAGGAGGACATCGAAACCTTCATGGTGGAAGCAACTCAGGAATCCCTCAACCAATCATATTGGGAAGCCCATGCCAATTGGGCCACCCAATCTGAGGATCCGATGGGTGACCTGATCTCACCCAATCTCTGCAACCAAGCTCTGGTAGAAATAGACTTGGGGTCCAACCTACCTAAAAAAAAATTTTGACCCAATCGTTGGTGCACCAAACTCATCCACACCACAAAAAATTTGTTTGAAGTTGGGGAAACAAAAGCGAAGGCAAAAGCCAACGTGAACCTTTCTGCTAAAATTAACAAAACTACTGATAGCATTGCCGCAAACATCCATGCTGCCATGAAGGCTCATGGAGATCTAGAGGAGGCTAGTGGGCCCAGGTTCCCCCCCTCGCACCTAAGGTGCGATGGGGGAAACCTTCACTTTAGGGACATTGAATATTGCCAGACTCAAGGCCTCGCCATCCCGGGCTAGGAAACTGAGTTTTTACAAAAAAATTTACCTGTGGATATCCTGGCCATCCAGGAGTCCCACTGTCCATGAGGTTCCGAGAATGCTTGGAAAACCATGCTCCTCCCATCCCTATCCTTTTGGTCAGAGCACTGTGGGGTGCTAGTTTGGAAAAACAATTTTTTCAAATTTTTATCATTGGAATCCTTCCTCAGTGGCCAAGTCCTTGTTGTCACTTTCTCGTGGGCCGATGTGGCGCATGCTATTGTCAACATCTATGCCCCAATCTGTGCACGAGAGCGTCAGGAATTTTTCTCATTGGTCAAATCCCTCCCGCTACCCCCAGACCCTTTTGTAGTTGGCGACATGAATTATTGGCTAAACACATCCATGGACCATTGGCCTTCCTCCTCCCATGCCCCTCAGGGTCATGTAGAACTTCGCGTTCTAAAGGCCACCCTTGGGTTAATGGATGCACTGTCGCGGCAAGCCCCACTGCTCAAAAACATGATGCGCCCCCACATCCACAACAGCCAATTAAGGTCCATGACCCGCATCGACCTTATCCTTATGCTGGCAAAATTCCAACCTCACATTTCCCACTTCCAAACAACAAAAGTTGAATTCTCTGACCACCGGCTGGTCTTGATAACCTACCACCTACCTGTCACAGTGGCTAAGGCCCCACATTGGTGCAAACTCTACCCTCCCAAACTTGCATCACCAGGATTTTCCACTTGGGTGAAATCAGCAACTTTGGCAAAAGAGTTTGTTACACAATTTTGCGCGGACCCCATCTCCACATGGTCAGCCTTCAAAGAGGATACCATCTGCCACTCTCACCACCTCTCCTCCCGACGCTCACGAGCCACATTGGCTGTCATTTCGCGCGCTCTGGCAGAGTTGGCACACCTGGAGTCCAACATCTCAGCTACGGGCTACAGCCCTGCATGGGGCCGGAAGTGGGCAGAAGCAGCTGCCCACCTCAACGCTCTCAAAAGGCAACACAAACATTGGGTTTGTGTTCAGTACAGGGCCAAACACATTATAGAGGGCAACAAGTGCACCGCATATTTTTTTAAAAAAAAAATTGCACCACGCCAGAGCGTGGCCTGCACACAGGTGCAAAGATCGGATGATTCCATCGTGGATACGCCAGCCAAAGTGACATTTGAAGTAAAAAAGGATTACTCTGAGTTATACTGATCCAATCCAATTTAGCCAGCCAAAGTGGCAGAATTTTTTGACCAAAACCACATCTGCACCGTTTCAGATACCCAGAAATAATGAATTTGATTACTCCAAATGAACTAAGGACAGCCATCCGCGGTGCACCAAATCGGAAATTCCCAGGCCTAGATGGCATTCCATATGAATTCTATAAAAAGTACTTCAAATATAAATCCCCACTGCTGCTTGCCTCACTTAACCAGAGCCTTCTGGAAACACGCCTCCTACCAGGAGGACAAGAGGCCTTCACTGTCACACTCTTCAAGAAAGGGGACAAGCTAGACTTAGCCAACTGGTGCCCCATTTCTTTAACTAACACGGATAAGGAAAATTTTAACTAAAATCATGGCTAACCATTTAGGGATTGTAGCACTTGCCACCATCTCCCCAGAACAATTCAGTTTCATACCCAGAAGGTCTATTTGGGACAACGTGCACTCTGTGGCTAATGCATGCCAGTCCACAGCCTCTGGGGCACTTGTATTCTTGGATCAACAAAAGGCCTATGATAGAGTAAACTGGGAATACCTCGGGGCCTGCCTACATCAATTTGGCTTACCTCCTCGCTTCATCAACTGGGTAATGCTGCTCACGGAATCTGCAACAATGGAAGTGCATGGCCCTGGCTTCCTAACGGAAGTAGTCCGCCCTCAAAGGGGCTTACAACAAGGGGACCCCCTTAGCCCACTCTTATACAACTTCAGCCTTGACCCACTACTTTGAAACGTGAATGCCCAACTCACTGGGGTCCATGTACCAGGCCAAAGCCCAGTCAAGATGATGGCGTTTGCAGATGACTGTGTGGTTGGGGTTTTTAATAATAAAGATGCACGTGCACTTGAAGCTCTCATCCAGGAGTATTCCCAGGTAAGTAATGCTGCACTGAACGCTTCCAAAACCGAAATCATCCTCCTTGGTCGGTATCAAACCTGCTGGGCCCCAGCAACCAGTGCCCAACCCAGCCCATCTGCTCACACACGTGCTCGCCCTACCAGCTCACCCCACACCGCCCAACTAGTGCTCCCCTTCATGCCATGCCCTACCATAGGGCCAGTCCGCCATCTGGGCGTGTGGGTGGAGGCAGGAGGGTACGCATCAGCAGTAATGGAAAGTCATATTCTAGACAACGTGATGAAGCGCATCGCCTCCCTCAGAGCCACCATACTTCCCCTACTGGCAGGGTTGTCTTAGCCAACTCTATGCTCCTCTCCAAAGTCTGGTTTGGAGCCCACGCCATCCTCTTCTCCCCAAGCTTTTTCAAATCATTGTATGCCCTTCTGCAAGGATGGCTTTGGTCAGGCCGCCCACCACCAGTACGGCTAGAGGTCATGTTTGGCCCTCATCATCATGGTGGCATGGGCCTGCTTGACTTCAAAGCCCATGCTGCCAAGTTCCTGGGCACCTGGATTGCGGCCGTCACCACTTTTATGCTCCCATCCCAACGCTGGTCCCATGAAGCCCGCTCCAACTTCTCCCGCGCCTTGGGCCTTAACAATCCATCGAACCCTCACTCCTTGATGAAATACCTGGCTTCACACCCATCAGCCACAGGTCCTCACGGTACTAAACCCCACTTCAAAAAATCCTCCTCTTCATGCGGAGCGCTGAGTAGAGAATTCATATTAGTGGACACACAGCCCAGAGAGGCCGCCCCTCTCCTCAGTTCACACAAGAGGTACAGGGGCTACCCATCCATGATGGCGTAATCCTCATTCGACCCCAAGTCCTATCCATGGTGGACTACCTGGACATGAAGGACATCCCTTATTCTACTGAGACCCAAAAGACTATTTGGAAATACGCACACCATCCTCTGTTGCAGCCTCAAGTCCGCTCCCATGTGTGGCGCTACCTGAGGCGGGTGTATTGTACAGCTGAGCGCTCTAATGCTTTACACTCATCCTGCATCGTGTATGGCCAGTATGGAACGCTGTTCCATTACATGGAGAAGTGTCCTACCTCTAGAGTGATATGGCGCGAAGTTCAAAGTCTGCTTGGCCAGGATCAAACACATCCCTTCAGTCTGTCAAGAGATATGTTTGCTTTATCAATTGCTTCCCCCTTTCCACCCTCCCTCCGTGCTCTGGTGGTTGCAATCGCCATGTGGACTATCCACACGATTGTCTTGGATGCCATCGCAGGCTTCCAAAAGCTGTCCACAGATTCCGGTCTCATTTGGTGGACCACTTTCAGGAATGGATATTTGGATACCTCCCACTGCATCGCTGACATCTGGTCTCCTCCTGGTTCCCAGTTTGGTTCATCAAATCAGGCCCTTTCCTCTACATGTGTTCAATAGTGGCTACGGCCCCTTCACACGTTCCCTCCCCCTCCCCATAGTGGCGTTCCCAATGGCAATAAGAGATAGCATCACTTCTCTGGGGTGCCTCCCTGTTACTAAGTTTTGTTTCTTTTGGGTCAGATTCAGAAGTGTCCGTCCCATGGGCGGCCTTCCTCGCAATAAATTAAATATAATTAAAATTAACACTATTGAAGATAAAATGTGAAGTGTATCATGTTCAATTGCGTTCACCTAGCTCAGAAGTGGAGCTCCAAGTGAAGCAAATTGAGGATAATCAAGTTATAGGAAAAGGACTTGGAGCCTAAATATGGAACTATCTAGTGCTGCAATAAAACCTGTTTCACCCAACATCTACCTGAGATGAAGATGATCAGCAGGGCCAAATCAGGTTGAAACTGGGTCTGCTTAAATAGTCCTGAGGATTGAGGTGTTTAGATGAGACACTAGATGAGGCATTAGTTGAAATGGGAAGCAATCAATTAAGAGAATTGGATTGCCATACCAATGAAGAGTATGAGGTCAAAACAGGAAACAATTGATCTAAGATAGTATAGAGAATTGTTTGACTCAATAACATCAAATCAATGATCAGAAATTGCTGGAGAAACTTTATCAAAAAAAAACAAAATTGGATGAAGCTTTCGAGGCCAGATCAATCTGTGTGAATAAAGGATCGTTTCCAGATCCACCAATGGATTTATTTCCAACGTTTTGGATGGTCACGAAGGCCAAAAATCATTTTTAGGAGAAAAACGATATATACAATCAAATGGAACTGTTGACTAATGAGATACGAAGATTCAAACATTAGTTGCCAAATGTGAGATGAAATTAGGACTTGTTGGACGAATTACCAGTCAGGATTGAAGGCATAATGAATGAAAATATTCAAGAGTATTGCCAAAGTTGGCAAGTGTAGCCTATATGTGAAGAAACAGCACTGCTTGTTTTATAGTGAAGAAGGTTAATACTAAAAAATCAGAAGTATTGGGCCTAAGAGAAAATAGTTGCAATGTTCCCAGAGGACCTCTGAACCATTAAATGGTTATGTCCTGATATGTTGGTCAAGTCCTGAAGAGGACCACTAAACCAAATAGATGGTTAAATCTTAAGAGGATAAGATTTGAACCATGATAACTGGTAGGTCAGATTATACCTAGGACCCAGTTTGGATGAAGGGGTTATAAAGTCCTCTGAACCTTTTTGTAGGTTAAAAAGTCCCATTGCAAAAGAAAATACAAAAAATATAAAAAAGATATAAAGTAATAAATATCGGTTTTTTATGGTCCATGATTTTTAGACCTATGATGAAATGAGATTGCTGGCATAGGTTGCTGAGAGAACCAGAAGATTGAAGCCATAGAACGACTGGATGTGCTGAAGAGTGTCCAAGATATCCAAGTGTTTCTTGGAATGGTCAGATACTATAGAAGATTTATCATGATTTTGCCAGAATCGCCAAGCCCTTATTCAATCTGTTGAAGGATCTGAAGAAAGGATTCGTATGGAATGAAGAAGCACAGAAATCCTTTGATGATTTGCGCCAGTACTTAATAGATTCTCCAATTTTGAAATATCTGAATTTCGATTGGGAATTTATTATACAAACTGATGTTTTGTTGCTAGCGATTGGTTCTGTATTGAGCCAAATAGATGAACTTGAGGCTGAACATCCAGTGGCATATGTGAGATGGACACTCTCAGCCGATGAGAGGAACTACACCATAACTGAGTGTGGATGCCTTGAGGTCATTTACGCCTGTAAACAGTTTTGGGTGTACATCCACATAACGCACTTTAAAGTGGTGACAGACTACCACTCGTTGCGTTGGCTTCAAAATTTTATGAGAACCAGAAGGATGACTGGCCTGATGGGCATTGAAGTTACAGGCTTACAATAATGAGATTGTCCACTGAGCAGGGGCTTCTCATCAGAATGTGGATGGCTTATTGCAGTTACCAATGGTTCAGATGGTATACCAACAGGAGGATGATTTATTCCAGAGAATGTTAGATAGAGAAATTGGGAACAAGCCCCAAGAAATCCAAGGTGCGCTTTGAAAAGAGATGGAAAGCACTGAGACCATGGATGAACAAGTTTTTAAGACTATTAATGGGAAGTGGTTACTATTCCCAAAGCCATCAGAAAGAGCAGCTATCGTTCAAGCCACTCATAATGTTGTCAGGCATGGAGGCCTGAGAAGAATGACTGACCATCTTTGCCAGTACTACTACTAGGAGTCAATCAACTATGATGTCGCCAAATATCTAGCTTGTTGTGTGGAGTGCCAGTTGCACAAGTCACATAAGAATATAACTGGATACTGACTGATCCACCCTGGATTTTCTTGGCATACAGTGTCCATCAATGTGATGGGACTGCTGATGATGAGCACAGGGGGAGTCAAGTATATAATAGTTGCAATCAATCATCTGACGAGGTGGGTTGAGATGAAGGCCTTGGTGAAAGCAGACGCTACCTGTACCACAAAGTTCATCCTGGACCAAGTAGTATACTAACATTGATGCTCGCAGGTTCTACTGAGTGACAATGGGACAAACTTCACATCTCATATGATCCCACGGTTAAATGAGATTTTGGGATCTGAGGAGTCATGTCTGTACCCTACCGGCCAGAGACAAACAGACTGGTGGAACGATTTAATGTAACGCTGGCCACAATGCTGAGGAAGCTGGTCTCAGGAAGAACTTCTTTGTGGGGAACATACCTGAGTTTTGTGATGTTTGTTACAATATCAGTCATCATACAGTGATGGGAAAAACGCCATTTGAATTGCTATATGGGAGGAAGGCCGCATTGCCACCAATTTTATATTGGTGGTGGAACCAACATTGGGGATGAGTGCCAAGAAGTACCTAAACTGATTGGCAATTATCCTGATTGAAATTCAATTTCAAGCATTTGATATGACTTTGAAGAAAAGGACATGAGCGAAAATGATGGACTAAGAACTGACCGGCCTTATCAGCATACTGAATAGGTGAAAGAGTTGCCTATTGCGATATACATGGTTTGGGAGAAGAAACAAACTGGATGCAAAGTGGTCAGGTCCATTTGAGATTATTGCCAAGATGGCGATGGACGCCTACTCCATCAAGAACCTCTTGGATGGAAGGGTAGTAATTTGAGTCCATGCTGAGTACTTAAAGTGATGAACCGATAAAAAAAATAATAATAAAGAGTTCCTGAAGGACCACTGAACCATCAGTTGGTTATGTCCTAATGATTAGGTCAAGTCCAAAAAAGGCTCTCTGAACTAATCTAGATGGTTAAGTCTTAAAAAAGTAAGACCTCTGAACCATAGAAAACTTTTAGGTCTAAGTATACCTAGTATCCAGTTTGGGGGAATAAAATAAAAAGATGGACTGCTAAACCAAAATAAGGACAAGTCTCATGAAAAAAGAAGAAAAAATATAAAAGATTAATAAAGTTATTGGAAAAAAATTATTAAACCCGCATAGAAAAACCAATATCTTTTATAAATTTTTTTTTTTATTTATTATCCTTGATTTGGGGATGATTCCGCCTATGTTTTCTCTTGGAGGAGGGAGGATGGATTGCAGTAGGAATGAATAACCTGTCAAAATCTATGTGAGATTGGATGCTAGCGAGGGCTAGACCTACACAAAACTAAGTTCGTTGAGTGGACGCAGATCCCTGTGAGAAAGTGACTAATAGAAGGAAAATTTGAGATGTCAGAAGAAGCCAAACGTGATACCCCAGAACGGGGAGGGAAGCAACAGTACAAGAAGAGGAAGTCCGTGAATAACCCTGAGTAATCCTGATATGGTACTAGAGCCTGAAGATTGGTATTGAATGCTTGCTGATGGGCTTTGTCAAGATCACTGGACATATGGGCTGGCAACAAACAAGGGATACTAGATGGGGTTGCTGATTTATGCCCCTATTGAAGCCATCTGTGGAAGATACTTATGGGACGCGCCAGAATTGAGATAGTTGTGCAAGGAATGAATGGCATCCTGCAAGTGATGACTATGAGCTTCTCAAAATCTGAAGAAAAAAGAGAAATGGAAACTGGGAGAGGCTTTAAGCTTCATGGCCCAACTTTAAAGAACTTGGCTGGCAAAGCAAAGAGCATAAGCTGCAACATCCCAATCTAGGATGTTCTCAAGATTGGAAGAATTCTGAGCTATGGATAAAGCCTCAGTGACTTGGGCCCTTAATTCTGCATAGGGGAGTTCGAAATGTATGCTGTTGCAAATGGTGAGTTCAGTGGCCAAGACAGCTGGCTTGTAATATTGACCGTTTCAGAAGAGAAACTCTGGAAGCAAGTCCAATCTGGCAAAGAAGGAATGATCAATAGCAAAAGGCATTAATTCAGGAGGTTTGACAATGATGTTGGGACTATCTGCAAAAGGATCAGAATCCAGGAGAGTTTCAAAATCTAACTCTGGAATCAATGACAGAGGAAGGACTGGCTGTGAGTCATTTGAGACAATTGCTAACCTGGTCTCAGTGGGGTTGGTTACCATTTCCGGTAATTCCACAGAAGGACTAGCCACTGGTGCCAGACTAGGAGTATGAGTCCTGGAAGGACCATAGAAATGGTTCTGTCATGCAGACCAACTCATCTGCTGGAAGAGCTGAAGATTTTAATAAGACAAAATGTTGAGCAGCTGTTGGTACCATGACTTGGAATAGACATATGAGCTGGATGAGAGGGGGATGTCAGACTTATTTGATAGTCAACATTATGCACTCTGAAATCAATTAAGCTCCAATTTCGGAGAAATTAATCTTATAATCAATGGGATAAGCTCTCCAGAGAAAAATAAGAATGATATGAGCCAATAGGTTATGAGAAGAAAATAATAAGGGTGAACATAAATGAGCATTCTTAATTGGGCCACAAAACGAACATTGACAGCAATAATCTCCTGTTGAGGACAAGGAGAAAATCAGGAAATTGAGGTCTCCAGACCAACAATCCTGAATATGACAGCAAGTCATATGCCTTGCTGAGGGAAAACTGGATCCCAGGATTAATGTTGTCAGTAGTAAATCAATCAGCCCAGCATGACAAAAGATTGTGGGGACCATGCTCTGAGTAGGCGGTAGTGAGGAGGATGAGGAAGAGGAAGAGAGCCACATGCTGAAGGTTGCCCCAAGCAGCATTGAGTACTGATTATTGTACTCCGCTTGAGCAAATGAAGTATATGACCAAGTGTCCAAAGTGGTGTTCTCCTGCCCTGGTCCTTTTCTCGCTGGAAATCTAGGAAAGAGGGGGGATGTGTTGGAATTTTTGCCAATATTCCGTGATGGCTAGATTACCAGGGATTGCTAGGGGATAATTCCCTAATGCGAGGTGAATTGGAGATCAGTTGACCCTGATTTTGGGGTAACTATGTTCAGGGGATTTTAGGTTATTTGACTGGTCAGATCCATCAGGGATCAATCCGGAAGAATGCTTAAGATCTCATTGGGCAGAGTTTCTGAAAAAATAGGGGCATCTGATAGTTGATAAACTATCAGGTGTACCAATTGGGATTTTTTAGGTTTCATCACTGACTGATTGGGAATTTAAGGAACAAGTTGCGAGGTGAATGATGCCACCTGCAACTAGCAAATTAATCAGTTGGTTTGCGACCTGTCTTAATGAATAATAATTCCAATTACCTAAGCAGATCGCTTGCCAAATATGGTTGGTTCACTTGGATCAAGAGGAAAAACGTTAAGGACACGTTTTCTGACTCTTTCCATTTTAGGTCTTGAGGATGTCCAATAATGTAATTTTATTCAGGATGGGGAAGACCATCGCTGCTGATATGAGGAAAGGTGATTCAATGGCAATGGCTGCCATTTCATTAAGGAGGTGTCAACTGAGGGTTGGGCACCGAATCCCACACTATAAATTCCCTAGAATTTACTAATAAAGAATATAGAATTTACCAGATAATAATTTGCCAAATTATCACTTTTACTTAAGTCTTATCTTAGTAAACTTTATCAGCATCCATTTGTTCTATTCTTTCTCGGGTATTTTTGCTGTGTGCAATAATTGGGAGACTCTTTAAGATAAAGAGTAAGGATCTGAGTGGGGATTTAGAGAAGAAGCTGAATCAAATTAGGGATTTCTGCCGACTGTGTGTCAAACCAGAAAAACTGTAAATTAAGATCTAAGAGTAGATTGAGTTAGGCAGTATGAGGGAATGAATCCCTATTTCAAGACAGTATAAGTATTTTGAGAGTAAATAATGGCCAAGCGTTGGGCCAAAATCTAATACTCCCATTCAACTATGGATAATAGTCGTCATACTATTAACAAACGATTCTGTCAACTGCTATACAACGCGGAAAATTGAACAAAACTTGAACATGTGCAAGTAATAACTTTATAGGGGTTATGGGCCAAAAATAATCAGATAACCTATAAATTTTTACAGTCGTTAATAGGCAGAGTCTAGTACGCCCAGTAAAGCTCTGGGCTCCAAAGGACTAACTCTATCAATGCTAATTAGATTCAATAAGAAGCTGTGGGGAATTTGTAGGGTAATCATAGTGTCAACTACACTTTGTTCACCCGCTTTAATTACTACCTCTTTTGAAGCGTAGAAAGGGATACCCTTGAGGGCGTCCACTGATGGAGGCAACATTTTTATATTCCATCCTGCCATGGTGTAATATAATATTAAGGCGTAAGAGGGAAACTCAATGGTGCAAGCATAATCTTTTTGTTAAACTCTTCATTTGTCAGAATCAGAGGAACCTCATAGTTAAGCTGGGAGAGATAGCCCTGCTTCAAGTTAAAGACCCCTTCATATTTGAGCATGAACTGGGTTTCAATGAGTAATTCGTAGGTATTATTGGTTAAAGTCACTGATGGAGCTGACAAGAGAAGCTTTCCAAAACGAATGGGCAGGAAAGAGTACGCCCTAATGGCGCAGGTATTGTTTGGACCCGCAGTTCCAAACTCTTGAGTGTACTTGAGGTCAGGGGCCAACTTTATTTTCTTAATGAGCTTGGTTGACACAACGTTCACCAGGGACCCGTGTCAAGGATAGCTTTACCTGCACTCAATTAACAATGACTTCCACTTTAGTTAAAGTACCACCCAAGGAGGGGGAAGAGTGAGGACCTCTTTTAGATAAAAAGTGGAGGCAAGTCATTTGGCCGTTTCAGAGTATTTCTCCTGGATAGTCTGCAGGGTATGAACACACTAGGTAGATCAGAGTAATGTGTCAATGAGCTGGTCAGCGTCACTGGCAGTGTCAATAATCTCTAGACCCCTTGTCACTTTCCAAAGATAAGTTTAATGAGGGATCTTGGCCCAAATCACTCTCTCCGGGTTCAATCAATCAGGTACCTCCACTTCACCTGGGGCTCCTAAAACGTAATGACCAACATCTTCATCACCCCCTCAGACTCATCGTTGGAGGGGTTATCAATGCATGTTAGGGAGCCCATAGGAAGTGGGGTAAGTTCAGGACTTCCCTTATGGGATGATAGGCCCTGGGGTTGCTCCTTCATCTTATTAACTTTTGGGGGAGGCGTTGGAATTATCACAGCTCGAGTTTTGACCTTCAAAGTAGGGGGGTTTTGCTGCCTCAAGGGGACAGGTTTCAGACTAGACTTGGCTGAATGAGAGGCTGAGGGGGATAGCACCGTGGAGGTGGATGCTTCAATTTCACCCGCTTTGGGTCATTCCGTGGCTGTGTGCTTCTGTGAAGCAGGCGGTTTAGCTTTTGTTCTGGTCATTTACCCCATTGTTAGTGGGAGCGATTGAGACCTGAGAAGGGGGTTTATGCTGAAGAGCAGGCTTTGAAACCACTTGGGATAGCCACTCTGAAGAATTAGATGAGCAGGGCAAAGGGACGACTGCTTTCACCAATTTAGCTTTTTGAGCTGAAGACGAAGAGGAGCAATGCTCTATCACAGCCATTACCATCTGTTTTTTGTTATGGGAAGAAAAAGCATTTTGTGATGCCAGTTCCATAGGAGCAGGTTTCCATAGGTAAACAGCCATAGTAGATGCTAAACTAGGTGGTATAGATGCTTGGCTCAGAGACCCTTGCATAGGGTAAAGTTCATAGATATCAGCTACCTCTAACAAGACTTCCATAATATCTCATACACTTTTAAATGAGCACTTACAGAAGAGAGATGCATTATCAAGGAAGGGTGCGATGCCACGCCAGCCAGGATAGCGGAAATAGCATCGTCTAGGGGTAGAATTTAGCAAGCAATAAAGGTTGAGCTTTCTTGTAAAAGCGTTCAGCAAAAAAAGTGATGGATTCGCCCTGTTGTAGGCCAAGGCATATTAAGGCCTTTTTGCCTTTTTAAACTTTTAGGAGCCAAATTTATTAGCAAGTGCTTGTTTCACCTCCTCCTAGGTGCTGAGGGTGGCCATGTGCAGAACCATTATTTCTTGAGCGCCACGACTAAAGCAGGGAAGGAGGTACTTGATTTTAAGTTGGTCCGTGCTTTTTCCATAGCAACTTCATACATAAAGAGGAAAGAGGCAACACTTCCTCACCTGGGGTAAACTTGTCCCTAAAAGGGGGTTTGTGGATACCGTGGGAAGTTACATAAGGGCCTTGCAATGAGTTCTTCTCGAGCCTTTTGAGGCGAGACAAAGCACTAGGCTATCTCAAGTTCAATGGAGGCTAGCAGAGTATTTATTTCCATCGTTTTTGGTAATTTTTGTGGTGTACAGGATCCCCTGTAGTGAGCACCACTTGTTAGTTTTTTGGTGATGTAAAGGCTCGCTGGTTTTGGTGACCTTAAAATCCAAAAATGTAAAGGAGGGGTTTTTTTCCACCTCTTATAATAAATATAACAATGACTAGTAAAAAATAAAACGTTTAGGTTTCATAAGTTTCTTTTATTAGGGAAATCCGCGGGGTAAAGAAAAATGAACCCTCTCAATATTGGACCCTTCACTATTTAAACTGTATTGAGGGTTGAAGGGAATTAATGATAAATTCAGAATGGCTTGTTACCATCTGAATTAGTTTTATGGGAAAGTAGCCTATCAAAGCTCGGAATACTCACTTCACTTAGGATGGATGATGGATGGGGAATCCTTTTTTTCTAAGACGTGCCCATGGGTAACACTTTCATGAATATCAGCCAATCCCCATTCACTAAATTTTATGCACCCTGGGGGACCCCACAAAGCCTATAAAAGGGGGTGGTCCCTGCATAGGCGCTTGTATGGACCTGGTTGTGGCTGGGGAGTACCATCCAATGGATGCTCCAGGGTCCGCCGCATGGTCAGAGAAATATAACTGCTCAACCTTGTGGTTATTGCCTGAAAAGTATCCAAAATTGTAAAACCCCAATTTGTGTAATTTCATCAAGAATTGACCAAGGTCTTTTGGCTGATTAAATCATTACTATCATTAAAATAGATATCCTCATTATTGCGTACTTGTAAATGTCTGACATTTCCTCTTTTTGGCCAAAAGTACCCACAACATTCTTATTCTGAAGCCTGGAAGTCAAATGTCTGACAAGAATTAAAAAACTTCTGCCAGTGTGGCCCTGTAACCTTGTATTCAACTAGGGCTTAACCATTTCAGTGAGAGCATGTTGGCCATGATGCGCTCCATGCTGCACCAAATGCTCCTTAAAAATGGCAAAAACTTTTAAAGATTTGTAGGGGAAAACAATTTTCTTAAAATAAACAGATGCTTAAGAACAAAATAGCCCAATACTCTCACAAATAATGGCACTAACCTTTTTTATAGGCAAGGGGTTTATGGTTTGAGGCGCTGTTCTTAGGTTCTGTGGCTCTTGGGTCAGCACATTCTCCATCTGATGGTTCCTGGGTTTGCGCTTAAGAGGAGAGGCAATTGCATTTGTTATTGCGAGAACTGAGGTGGGGAGAGGTGAGGAGAACGCCATTATTGGCTGATCCCCAATTTTACTTAAAACTTAGAAAAATATAAATTTATGCGTACTCCATCTTTGAGGTCCAGCGCTCAATTGAGAGTAAATTTCCTAAATCAGCAGTAAGAGACTTTGGGGAAACAAAAAGGGAGGGTAAATCCAGGGTTTGAAAGCTCTTTTCCCGTTGCAACGACTTTTCAACCAATTCAATTAAACACTGTTAGTTTGATAATCTGTACTGGTAAAGATGATTAAGGCCCAAGCCTGGTAAAGGACACAGGGTGAGGTTTTGCACCACCCAGGTTTAGTAAATGAACGGTGAAACCAGCGGACACACAACATAAAAAATATGCAGTTAATTACCCACCAGAAATTCTAAAAAGCACACTAAGTGTAATGAGTAAATCAAATAGCCCCATTCAAAACCATTGTTGTTGATGGAAAATGGTCTTCAAATTTTCCTGGAAGTAGATTTAATGGCATCTGAGAAAAGCTTAGTGAGGATGTGCACCAATTTTTTCAAGCAAGCCGTGTATGTGACGCCTCACACTATGACTCATAGTTGGTTGGACCTCAGATTTAAAGCAGCTTAAGAAGCAGATGCTGCTGCACAGGTGCACATAGTGTCGACCTCTCAGATGGCCAATGGGTGGTTGAGACAAAGTGCATGCACAGGACAAAATTTAAACATAATTTCTATTTTCTTTTGAGTTCCTCCCTACAAACGTGGCTTGCAATGTCAATGAGAAAAACCTCCGTCTGAGCTTACAACCTTTGTCGACATAGTCTCTTTTGAAACGCAACGCTTTTCACTGATGCCTAAACTCAGTATAGTTAAGGCTATTGCAGTTATTACCCTGAATGAAGATAGCGCAAAAGATTTCACTTTAATCCCACATTTTGCTCAACCCAGGAATCAATATAAAGATAACTTAACCTTTCAGGGCAACAGTGGATGGTGCACCGCCAATTTTCACCTTCTATAGTGCTTTTGGTCAAAAATGAACACCTGCCCTGTCAAAGAGGGCGTAAAAATCTGATTTCGCTTATGAGGTGGTGGATGAATCCGCTGACATCTCTGTAAGTATGATTGATACTACATCCGCTTTTGCCTGGGGTGAACAGGTTCAGTATATAACAGTTGATCTTTTGTCCCCATAGGATCGTAAGAAGGCCACACAAGCCATAGGGCAATGGCAAGGAAGCTTCTAAGGCAGCAGCCTCAGTGGCATCCATCATCTTTTCTGATCAGAATTAGGCTTCAAGGCGGAATCTCCGCCTCAGTGGAGCCCCAAAACACCAGCCAATTAAATTTTGAACCAGCCCACGGGCCAACCCTCAGAACTTTGCATACCAACACATGCAACCTGTACACCAATCATAACCTAATTTACTCATAATCTCACCCAAATCTTGTGAGCCTGCTGATGGTGCACAGCAAGTACACCATAGCGATAAATCTTGTGCATCAAAAAATGAAATCTCCCTTTATAAAATTATGAAGGATGCCCCTACACACCTGACTCTGCAAACATCTATCATCTTTGTTAAGAGAGCTTTAGCTCCCTGGGAAGATGAAATGGTAGAGCCAAAGGGCACTTCCCCTCACTCCTGAGGCGCGATGAGCATCTCAGTAAGACTTGGACGTTGAACATCACAGGACTCAAGGACTCTCCATCCCAGGCCAAGAACTGAATTTCCTAAAATAAAACTTACTTGTGGACATCCTAGCTATACAAAAAGCCCACTATCCGCATGGTGATGAGGATGCATGGGAAGTCATTCTCCTCCCTAATGTCTATTTTTGGTCTCTGCACTGTGGGGTGTTAGAACTGGTTAACAGCAAATTTTTTTTATCTCAAACCTCCTTTCTTAATGGCTATATATTGGCTGTTACGTTTTTATGGTGCGCCAACGTGCATAGAATTCCTAGCATTTACGCCCCAACCTGTGCACAGGTTTGTCAGGGATCTTTTAGACGTTGCTAAACTCCCCTTCTGCCTAATACCTTAGTGGTAGTAGATATGAAATTCTGGACAAACTCTACCACAAAATGATGGCCTACATTTGATCGCCCACAGGTACATGTTGAGCTTCACGTCCTGAATTCTACCTTGGGCCTTTATAACACCATTCTCAAATACACTCCCCTTCTCCCTAATATGTCTCGCCCTCATGTACACAATGAGCAGTTGCTGTCTATGTCATGCCTAGACCTCATTCTTGCACCACTGAGTTTTCTCCCCCAAATGTCACACTTCACCACAACAAAAATTGATTTTTCTAACCATAGAATGGTTTCAATGACTTTTACTCCATCATGTCTAGTGGCACTGGCGCTCAGATGGAACAGACTTTGCCTGGCTAATTTCGCATTTCCTGAGATCTCTCTCTGGGTTGAAACTGTGACTTTGGCACAGGAGTTTGTGACTCCTTTCTGTGCCGATCCTCAAGCCCTATGTCAGCTTTCAAATCCCACAGTTTCCCACGATCACCACATATCATTCCAGCGCTCCCAAGCTGCCTCTGCAGTCATTAAGCATACTCTAACGGAGATGGACCACATTGAGAGCAAAGTCCCAGCTGCAAGTTACAACCCTGCTTGGGGCCATAAATGGGCTGAAGTGTCTTGCTGTTTGAACTCACTGGTAAGTTAACAAAAATACCGCGTTTGTATTCACTACAAAAAGAAAAATGCTATGGTGTGCTGTCAAGATTCTGATATGAATGGACTATAAGCCCAAAATATCCATGACAGATAAGCTAGAATCTGCCAACAATAATTACAGATTATGAGTATTCAAGCACCTTAGGATGAGGCAATATTGGGTTAGAGCAGATAGTTATCAGATTGCTTACTTATAAGGCAATTAGGAGATGTCAATGCATGATGAATAATTGGTAAATCGCCACAAACTAGGCGATTGTGAATTTAATGAATGTAGACTCTGCTGAAGAAATGAGTATATGGAAGAATTAATAGTCTAAGAAAAAGGGTCAGTATAGAATGAAGTTGCTAATATATAAGTGAGATGAGAAGATTAAAGAGGATGATTGTTTTTTGGGTGAAATAGAGATCTTTATTTGGAGGGAAAAATGACTATCTATACTCTAGGCTACTGCGCCTATGAAAACCCTTGGCAAGTTCAAGCCAGAACCTCAGCCAATTGCAGCTATTCATGTTAGCAATTCCCTCCCATTCCACTCATCCCATTCACCAAATATTAGGTTGACTCACCCTTGGCATGAGTCTCTGGTCAGCCATATATAAATTACTATTATTATAAATACTTTAAGCATCCTCAGCATAAGTATTTGGTACTGCGAATTAGACAGCAAATTTATAATCAGACGATTGATAATAAATACTTCAGCTTTACGCCAGAAAATCCCACAATCATCTTTACATGGAGTTGGCATCGTGATAAGATTCTGCCAAACTCAGATTTGAGGCAGCAAAATCATTTTCAGATGGTTGTAAACAAATACAACGACTTTCCGCCAAAAATTACCACAATCACCCATGATTTTGCAGTTGGTGCCAAATTAGGAATCCGCTGAACCTAAAATGATTAATATTCTTATACCATTAAAATTAATATTGAACTAGGTGATTAGCTGGCAATCACACCTGACTAACTGACGCCCTAATTCTGATATCATTGAAAGGAAACCATCTGGCTAATTTTCTGGCATGGGAAAAACAAGCTCCACCTATTTCTTCCGCCTATTTTTCTCTCCTAAGCAAAACTTGGTCTATACACAAGTTAGGTGGCCGTAAAAATCTATTGCTGATATACTGGAGGAGGTGTCTGCCAAAATTCACATTTTTCTACACCAATTTGTACATGCCTGACCCTGTCATGATTGCTGAAATCACCTCTTTCCTTGACGGTGCATATATATGCACCATCTATTGGTACCTAAACTTAATGAATCTAATATCCTGAGATGAAATCTGGTCTGCTGTTCACGGTGCACCACACAGTAATGCCCAGGCTTGATGGGATTTCTTATGAGCTTTTATAAAAAATATACTAGTGATATATCCAACCTACTGTTAACTTTAATGAATAAATGTTTTTGGAGACATGCCTCTTTCCTGGTGGCTAAGTGACATATATGGTAACCTTGTTTAAAAAGGGGAAAAGCTGGATTTGGCAAACTGAAGCCCTATCTCTCTAACTAACACTGATACCAAAATCTTAACAAAAAATTATGGATAAGCGCCTTGGGGAAGTTGCCTCTGGATTTGGCAAACTGAAGCCCTATCTCTAACTAACACTGATACCAAAATCTTAAAAAAAAAATATGGATAAGCGCATTGGGGAAGTTGCCTCTGAATTCATATTCCCTTCACAATTTGGCTTAATTCTCAGGAGATTGATTTGGGACAACATACATACAGTAGTCAACATCTGCCAATCTCCTGCTACTGGTGCGCTTGTGTTCCTGGATCATCAGAAAGCCTAAGATCGCGTCAACTGGGTTACCTTAGGGCTTGCCTCCACAAGTTTCAGCATCCCTCTCATTTTATGCAGTTGTTAATGTTGCTTACTAAATTAGCCACAATGTCAGTCCGTGGCTCAGGCTTCCAGACTGATTTGGATTTCCACCAAAGGGTACTCCTTCAGGGTGCCCTCTGAGCCCTCTGTTGTACAACTTTAGCCTTTATCCCTTTTCTGCAACGTAAATGCTCAACTTACTGTTTTCCATGTGCAAGTCCAGGCGCCTGTAATCATATTAACGTTTGCTGATTATAATTGTTCAGGGTCTTTAATAATCATTATGCGCGCATCTTAGAAACTTCAATTAAGGAGTACTCCAGGGTTAGTAGTGCAGCCTTGAATTCCAATAAAACTTGATTATTCTTCTTGGTAGATACCAATCTCTTTGGACACCTACCACGGCTTTTCAGCAGCAAAAGCCTGCTTCATGGACCCTTGTTCGCTCCCTAAGGCAGTCAGCTCAGACCCCTCTTATTCCCCCCATCTTTTTCCACGCCCACTATGGGCCCAGTTCGCCACCTGGGTGTATGGCCGGAAGTGGGAGGTTATGCCACCTTCCTAATGGAAAGCAACAATATATACAAAGTAAATAAGCGCCTCGCCTCACTCAGAGACCAGCAAACTAACCTGACGGGCGGGTAGTGGTTGCCAACTCTCTACTTCTGTCCAATGTTTGGTTTGCTGCACACGCTATTGCTTTTTCTATCTCCTTCTTTAAACCCACTATGCCCTCATCCAAGGATGGCTATGGTTATGCCGACCTCCCCCTGTGCATCTGGAAGTCCTGTTTGGCCACGCCATAGTAAAGGTATGGGATTGATAACTATGTGTACCATGCCTCCAGTATACTTGGCTCCTGGATTGCACATGTAATTTACCCTATACTCCCCATCCAACACTGGTCTCATGTGGCATGGTCCAACTTTGGCCATGCTCTTTGCCTTCACAACTCAGACTACCCTATTTTTATGCTCAACTACCTGGCTTCACCCCTCTTCCACAGGCCCTCACAAGACCCCTACCCACTTCATGCGTTTTCTCCTGGACATGCGGAGCACAGAACTAGAATCAGAATCAGTAATAACACCTCCCAGAGAGGTTGCCCTACCCTATTTTTTACCCACACTGTTTGTGGGCATATTGTTTTTCACAAGATGGTACTTCAAAGCCCTAATACCATAGCTTATTTGACTATATTGACATGCTGGACATCCTTACTCTTTAGCCACCCAGAAGGCCATTTGGATTTATTCTCACCATCCTCTAAAGCAGCTCAGGATTTGCGCCCATGTATGGAGATGCCTGAAGAGGGTGTACCACACTGCTGAGCAGTCCAACGCCTCTCAGTATTCATGTGTAGTGTGTGGTCAATATTGATCTTTAGACTAACATTTGGAAGATTGTCTGCCATCTCAAGCAATCTGGTGTGAGGTTATGCATCTCTTTCGCCAGGATCCAGCTCAGGCTTTCAGCCTGTCTAAGAACATCTTTGCTTTTTCCATGAACTCCCCATCTAACTATCTTTTTGTGCCTTAGTTATCACCATTGCTTTATGGACGATACATACTATTGTCTTGGATGCTCTTTCTGGCATTGCTCTCAACTCTTCATGAAGTCGTCTGTCACTTCCAGTCCCATCTAGAAGACCACTTCCAATCCTGGTTGTTTGTCCCTTTGCCATCACGCCAAAGCCAGTTGGTTTCATCCTATTTTCTATCTGGTATCTTGTTTCAGACCCTTTTCTTCATGCATGCTCAGTATTGGCACAGGCCTTCCCTGACACATCCACTCTTCCTTCCACTGGAGGTCCCACTGGTAACAGGAGGTATCTATGGCTCCTCTGGGGTGACTTTTATGTGTCTTTATGTTTATTTGTTGTTGCTTTACTGGAAGTGTCCATCTCACGGTTGGCCTTCCTGAATAAAATAAAAAATTAAAATTAAAATTAAATTTTAGGGTTAGAATTTTCAATAATCTTTGGCAAATTTGAATTTTCATATCTTGGGCGTTCTAAACCCGTCAGGATTATTGAAAATCTCAAACTTTTGGGAAGTTGGGTGGCAGTATTGGGGAATTACCTGAAGTACTTCTGGCTATTTTGTATATTTTTGGAGATTCTCTACACAAGGGTCTAATCTTGTCACCATCTAGTACTAAAAAAGGGTCTAATCTTGTCAACATTCCAAGTATAGATAGTGATGGGATTGGAGTGGACGCAAATATTGGATTTTTCTTATAAAAAAATGCCTTTTCTACCTGTAAAGGGGCAGTAGGAACCTCCTGGATTCTTGTCCATTTTGGAAAGCCTCACAATACGTAGTTGCCAAATTTTAGTATTTATTACTTTTGTAAATTTTCCTTGGTGCCTTCAATTACTAGTAATTATGAAGGAAGATCAAATTCTTAATCCCCGCCGTTGCAACTCACAAATTTCTGATTCATCGCTTACCTTTTCCCACAGGCCTGTTATTCATATCATATGTCATTATTAACTACTTTGCCCACGCTAATTAAAAATAATCAGAAATAGGTTTAATATATGCCAAGGCCATCTTAGGTGTCTCAGTTGCAATTGACTTATCTGCTACTATTTTTAAAATGCTTTGAGCCCTAAACATTTGTTTCCCTGGTAGTTTTTGGATAAATTGCATCTATACTGCAAACTTAAGTACTTCTTAGTAGCTATAATCTTTTTTTAGTATTAGATGGTTAGTAGCTATAATCTTCATCAATAATAATTCTATGAATTAGAAGAGTTTATCTTGAGGGAACCATTTGTAAGGGGATCTTGTTCTTGCATATCTCTGTGAAGTCTACACTAAGAAGAATTACTATAGCAAGCCGGATAGCCACATTCAGTGTTTGATACTGCAGTGTTCTTTCATATTATTATTAGTAACCTGTTTGGATAGCTATGATCTTGTGTGTTTTACAGAGGCTGTCTACAAGCAGTACCTTGTTTTTTATTGTTTATAAAACCTGTTTACCTGAAACCTGATGCTTCTGCGCTAATTCTAACATTGAGACGCTGACTACAATGGATGTTATTGACCTCAAGAGGCCTTAGGCCTCCCTGGTTTTCTTATTAAAAAGAAGGTTGGTTATAATCGCGTGGTAATAATATATAGGAAGCTCAAAACACTACCAAGAATGACTCCTAGCTTTTACCTTACATTAATGATGCGCTAAACCAATTGAGCAGTGCACAATACTTTTTCAGCCATGAAATTAACCTTTGACTATTAAAAAGCTTAAGCTGCTTAGAGATGAGCAGGAGAAATGCGCCATGATAACTGCTCATGAACTCTAACAACCCACTGGATGCTATATGAGCTGTACAATGCCCCACGACATTTCAGCGGGCTATGGGAAGCGTACTTGAAGATTTAATAATTTCATGCGTCTCAGTTTATTTAGATGATGTAATTGTTTGTTTTAGATATTTAAAGAACGTTTACATCACTTAGAAGTTTTCTGACGCCTCAACAAGCAGATCTTAATATCAAGGTGCATAAGTGTGACTCTTTTTAATAGTAACTTAATTGTTTGGGGTTTGTATTGATTAAAATGGCTTATGGCCCCAACTGGCAAAGATTGAGGCTAAAAAATAAATGACGCATCTAAGTAGCAAGCATGACATACAGGTGATCCTTGGGATGATCGTCTACTATTTCCAGATTATATAGAACCTTAGCAAAAGAAGTTAATCCTTTTTCACCTCCTCAAAAATAATTATAATTTTAGTAAATGGCAAATTGATAGATGATTTTCACCAAACAAAGGTTTTGTCTCACCAAAGCGCCAATACTTATACAAACTTCAATACTCTTTATTATCAAATGGATGCATCCTCACTGCTGAGATGGTGTTGTTATCCCAAAAAATATTTTTGTGGGCGTAGAGCACCACATGGCTTCCTGCAGCTAAATACTGGATGTGTTTTAACAGAACTATAAAATCATGGAGAAAAAATTTATCAGTATTCTATTTATGTAAACCATTTCCAGGATATGTTCATGGAGTGCATTATACTGCCAGTCACTGATCAAGACTCTCTGCGTTGGTTACTGATCTAAAGGAGCCAGAAGGGCTTCTAGCTTGAAAATTTTGAAGCTACTAGTCTACAACTTTACAATTCAGCACTAGTCTAACATTAAACATTTAAACGCCGATGATCTTTCTTGACTTCCCATTTTGAACTTAGAGGCTTATATAGCCAATGAGCAGTTTGTAAAGATAATTACTCAGCACTATGGTAATGAATCTGAAAGATTGAGGAAGAATAATATATTAAGAATGGAAAACTTTACAATGTTATTGATGAACAAAATATTTTTTACTATGCCTACCAAGTGGACTGATTTAATTATTATAGTACATAAGATGATGAAGCACAAATGATATAAGAAAACTATAAAAGATAAGATCACACTATTATTAATATTTGATGCCTTTGAATATTAATGAGACGCTCAGCTGTTGCAAAGAATGCCAAGTTTAAGCTCCCTACTGGTATGCCATTTTCTATATTTGGTCAAACTCAATTATAATTGGCACTCTGTCACTGACAAGATTTTGGGCTCATTGCCCAACAGTTGTGGGCAATTTAAGAATAAAATCATGACCATTGATCACCTCATTTAAAAGGTTGGGCGACAAAGTAGTTGAGTGCTTGTGCTCTACAACAACTAAGTTTATTTTGAGAAACATATTATACAAGCATGGCTGCCCACAATTTAGTATAACTTATAGTGTGAATAACCTTATGTCTCAAATTATCTCTTAGCTCACCAACTCAATAAGTATAAGGAGTATTGTCTAAGCCTAATCACCCCAATACCAACAACACCATAGAACAAGTAAATTGAGCTCTCCTTGGTATCATCCAAGTTTTTTACTGAAAAGGCATCCAGCTGAACCTCTTCTTGTCCCTGCTGTTTTGCATATAGTATTGCTTATCACTTGTCCATGTGGCACTCACTGTTCAAGCTATTATATGGGAAGCAACTTAAGATAACTCAATTTTATAATCATGTGCCAAAGAAGTGAATATTAGTTCAAACAACATCTGGAAAAACATATGGAGACATTAATCTAGCTACAAAGAAGTGCATACTCTAACGCGCTGGCTCAGAAAATTAAGTCTAGGAAGTGTGATAATGAGTATTGATGGACCTTGCCTACCTTTGTATTAGGGGAAATAAACTTATATTATGATCTGGCTTTATAAGGGCTATCATGAGGGAGCACATATGGAAAAGACACTTTAAACATAAAAATAATCTAACTGATGCATTTAATCTGAGAGATGCCACCATAAGCTACCTTATTATCTAGGTGTATTATAAGTTCCCTTAATAATTACCAGCAAAGATTTGGCCCTATGATCATAAGTTCTTAGTAACCTAACCTACCCCCACTCGTTATTGTTACTTGACGTTTGGTCAAGTGGGGAATTTTGTGACTGGTTTGATAAATATTTCATATATATATACTTGTCATATATTTTACTAATATGTAGACAAAGAGCTCAATTGGGCTACGCTACGCCAATGTTAATTTATAGGGTCAATTTACTATTGATTACCTATCCTCGCGGCCCATGTTTCTAGATGTAGTTGCCAAGTGTAGTATTGATTTAACATTAATGTATTTGACTTGGCCCTTCATTTACTGGTTATAATGAAGTAAGATTTAATTCTTAATCCCCTATGGTGCAACTCTCATTTCCCTGATTCATTAATTAACTTATCCCACAGGCTGGGTTTTTATAACAATTAACATATTTATAAATTTTATTAACTACTTTGCCACCTGAGCTGCCATAAAGTGATTTGCAAGATATTTCCTATTAGTTACCACGGCCATCTGCTGGTTTCTAAGTTTTGCTTATATTATTGATACTATTATAAAAAAGTTTCCTGAGCTCAGGCACTAGTTTCCTGCCTATTTTAGATAATATACATCTAATCTGAAATTTTTAAGTGCTGCTTATTAGAAATAATTTGCATTAATAAGATATTAGGAGTTAGAAGAGCATATCTAGTAGAGATCGCCATTTGGAAGGGTTCCTATGTTTACATAGCTACCTTGAATCTACAACTGATAAGAATTATATGAGCCAGATAGTCAATGCCAGTTTTTATCCTACAGTGTGCTATTAGTTTTTTTAATACTATTTTAAAATAACTAAGGTTTTGTGTTTTTATGAAGTCTTTCTTTAAGTAGCACCTTGTTTTTTGTGTATTAACTAACTTATGCACCTGAAATTTGCAGCCCCTGCGCCAATTTAACTGAGATCTTCCTGGATGTTTGCCTTCTTTACTTAGCAATGAGTCAGCACATTTACATCATTGATAACCTGCTGATATAGTAGATTGATAGTGGATGCTCCAGGCTCATCATAGAAAAGTTCATTGTGTATAGATGGGACTGATAATGTCATATTGGTTGAAGTAACGTTTCCCTCCTCTACCCCACCCATTCTTTTCACTTATTGTATAGTGTAGGTTGCACAACACATATCTAATGTGTGGTGTAATTGAATGGAAAAATGACTCCACTGTCCACAGTTATGACAGTTTTAAGAAAATTCGCGCCTTTAGTATTACTCATGGTCCCTACCCTTACGTTTGGTGGTGATCAGTTTGGTGTACGGAGAGGAGGGATAAAGATCAGCATAACAGCTTCCATGATTGATGGTTTTTGCAAGTTTAGAGGTCTTAAGGTAGCAATAATCTCTATAAGTAATTTATAATTTTGAGTAAGGGCACATCCTCTTATAGAACTGAGGCCATAGCATTGAAGAGCTTGTGATGCGTCTTTACTTATGAAGCCATCGCAATTTCAGATTGTATTAGGCATTCTGGACCCTACTAGTGCAGTATTCTCTTGGGTGAAACAATCAGCGAATTTAAAAGGTCTCATTTCTCTAAAAGCTGCTGTACAAAAGATCAGCCTTTCATTAAGCCATCTTATCAGGTTCTCAAAACAGCTTCACTGCAGTATTTTTGACTTATTGGTAGGTAGCAAACTGTCTTCCAGGCAGCAGGTGACATATTCAGCTCTTTTGACATATGAGGTAGAGATCAGTAGTTTTACCTTGCATCTAGCTGAGGCTCCTTCTAAAGCAAACTTAAATTGCTCTAAGAAACTATACATCTTTAATCTTAGTCAAAGGGAGAAGCTTTTTAATTCAGAATCTACTAGTCCCCTTCTGGTCTACAGGGTCACAATGTCCTAGGTTTTCCATAGTTTAAACTAGGGTGATGAGAGTAAACAATTTGGGGATGAAACTAGCTCCACCAGAAGCCTTGTGTGCTGTGGTCTCTACTTCAACCAGCATTGTGTCATCTGCCCAGGACACCCCTCTGGGAGACAAAGTCTTAGTCTCCAGATCCTTTGCTATATTCCAGCACATTATTATTGCTTCCCAATTTTTCAAAAAGCTCCTCAGCAAGTTCTTCATTTTTATCCTTACTATAGTAACTGTTATAAAATTGGCGTTTTTGTTGTGATATGCCGTAATCAATATTTGCGCAGGGTTTGACCCACTGAGCAATAGGACTAATGATATGATGATCATTGCCCTTGAAACAACAGAAATGAACTTTATTAATAATATGTAGCACTTGCCACCACTATATTTCTTTATTTATTATAATAAATACAGCTGATCCTTGCTGTTTTGCCCGCTCTAAACTATTAACATCCTAACCTCCTTGATCATCTCATCCCGCTTGTATTGTAGCAAATTTGGATATTACTGCTTTCATGGCTTAGTAATTCACTTTGCTGTATTTAATTGGCTCCACCAATTCTTCATTTGTTAATTAACGATCATCCAATTCAGTTAATTTCCCAACAACCCAATATCGCCTCATTTCAAGACGCTCAATTAATCATACTCATAACAACTCGGCGGATTCCATCCATTCCACCATATTGACTTAGGGATTATCATCCAGTCATATAGGAATTGAGACATCACCCCCTCCTTGACTGGACAATAAGGCTCCTATTGCTTATATGCCTGGAGGAACTTTGCATGCACTCAGTTGATGATCTGACTGATAGCGGGGTCCTTGATAGTATATACATCTACACCTGTCTTCTCAATGACTTTGAATGGCCCAATCCAGATACTGTCCAGCTTGTGCTTCCGGCTGAACCCATGTTGATCATGAAATAGGACCATGTCGCCATCTTTGGACTGTGCGAGGCCACTTTGCCATATCTGATCAGTAGCCTGGCTTTTGATTTTCTTGGCTAGGCTGAATGAGTATGCTTCAGTTTGTAATTTAATCAGCGTACTTGTTAGGACAGTCAAATAGCGTTACAGATCCATTCCGCCAGTGTCCTCTACACAGGCATACAGAAGTGTGGGCAGAGCGGGGTGCCATCCGTAAAGCAATTGGAATGGGCTTTTACCCATGGAAGAATGGTAACTAATGTTGTAGGCAAACACTTACGGTAGAAAGGAGGGTACTCCAATCAGAGGGACTATCAGTAGCCAACTTCAGAGAATGTTCACCAGGGTCCCATTAACCCGTTCAACTATTCTGTTGGACTCAGGGTGATATGGAGTTATTAGAACCCCGCAGATGGCCATCATTTTGTTGAGTTTGGGAAGTATGTGAGAGGTGAAATTAGTGCCGTTGTTGGTAAAGATAAACTGCGGGCAGCCATGACACTGAATGATGCATTCCATTACAAACTTAGCCACAGTAACCGCGCCCAGATCCCAAATGGCCCGTACCTCAACCCACCTGGTCAAGTGGTCAATTGCCACCAGAATATACTTGGAATGGTTAGCTCCAGTTGGCTAAGGGCTGATGACATCAAGGGAAACCGTATGCCAAGTGAAGTGCATCTTTAATAACTGATATGAGGTCTTCTAGTTAAATGGCTTTTCCACTTGGCACTGGTGACAGGAGGAAATAGTATTAAGCACATTGAAGTTCATGCTTTCCCAGTAATACCAAGGTTGCAATAATTACAGTGCCTTGCGCACACCACCATACCCAACTGCCCTATGTGCGCTCATAATAATGTTAGGCCGCGTTAAGGGTCGTGGAAAATCCACCGTTGAATCACCAATCTGCTTATACAACTCACCATTCCGCTGTAAAGTATTGGCTCGCATTTCATTTAACGCCTTGATGACTTGGGGCGTCTCATCATCATACTTTCCGCTGAGCATCTTATCATACATAATATCGCTCAGGTCCGCCATAACTGCAATAGTTGGTAGCCTTGACAAAAAATCAGCATTCTGGTGTTTTTTCTGGTTGGTGAAGGATCTCGAAGTTGTAAGCCTGTAGTTTAAGGGCCCATCATGCTAGCTGACCCTCAGGATCCTTAAGGTTTTGCAGCCAGCATAATGAGGCGTGATCCATTACAACTTTAAATTTTACCATGCGAATATACTTGGGATTGTTTGTAAGCGTAAATTACTGCTAAGCACTCCCACTCAGTCACAGTATAATTTTTTTCATGGCTATTAAGACTTAAACTGCAATACGCCACTGGGTGCTCCTCCCCCTCATAATCTTTTTGGGACAGAACTGCCCCTACAGCAGAAAGAGATGAATCCATCTGTACAATAAATTTCTTCTCAAAATTTGGATAACGTAGCACTGGCGCCTCGATCAACGCTGTTTAAAGAGTACCAAAGGAGTGTTGGTAGTGTTCCGTCCATTCAAACGTGACATCCTTTTTTAATGACTCAAACAGCGGTCCTCCAATACAACTAAAGTTAAGTATGAAGCGGCAATAGTAGCCAACCATCCCTAAAAATACTTATATATCTCGTTTACTGCTTGGTATAGTCATCTTCTGAATGGCCTCCACCTTAGCTGGTTGGGGTCTCAGCCCTGTTGCATCAACTACAAACCTGAGGTACTCTAGCTGATCCTTGAAAAAGTGGCATTTCCAGGACTTGATTTTGATGTTGGCCTCAGCCAACCGGCGTAATACCTCTTCCAAATGACTAAGGTGCTCAGAAAACATGCGGGAGAAAATGTTAATGTCATCAAGGTATACAAGAACGCTTGACAGCTTCAAGTTGCTAAGGATAGTGTCCATCGCCCGTTGGAAAGTAGCAGGGGCATTACACAGCCCTTGGGGCATACATGTCAGTTTTAAAAAGCCCTTTTGACGTCATAATGGCGCATTTCTCCTGTTCCACCGCATGTAACTTGATCTGCTAATAGCCAGATATTAAATCTATTGCATAGAAGTAACGAGCTTTCCCCAACTGGTCCAACATATCATCAATCCGTTTCAAAGGATATGAGTCTTTTTTTGTAATGCTGTTGAGCTTGCGGTAGTCTATACTACCCAGTTAGTACCATCCTTCTTTTTGACAATTAGGACAGGGAAGCCCATGAGCTCTTTGATGGTTTAAGAATTCCTTGCTCCAACAGTTTATCAATTTCTGCTGTGACAACTGCTTCCACTGCTCTAGATCAGCGGATTGGCCGAGATTTGATGGGGGATGATCCCCAGTGTTCACTCGATGGGTCACTCCTTGGGTGCACCCTAAATCATGATCATTGACAGTATAGATCTCTTTGTATTTTGGGAATAACGCTTCTTACTAAATCCTTCTGATCTTCTGTTAACCCCATTAAATTTTCACACGGTAAAACTGCCATTACGCCAGGCTGTGTTTCAACAGGCAGACTGAATTCATCCAATGAACCAAACTCATGAACCCTAAGGACCTTCTCAACTAGAACTAAATGGAGGAATGCAACTACTTGGTGTCAGCAGATTTGCATTGGTTTATCCTGAAGATTCGCTACCAAGGCCTTGATCTCCCCATGCCCTGAAAGTATAATGCCAGGGGTCATGTGGGGCCTAAGCCATGATTGTTGATAGGGCCCAATGACCTCCCCATATAGCATGGCAGGCACTTCCACCTCTAACTCAGTGCTTACGATTGCTTGGTGTCCAGAGGGAATATATATAGGGCCAGCAGCTCTAAGCGGTAGCCCTTGATATCTTTAAATTTGATGGGGAAGGGCCCAAGTCTTGCTTTTTATTTGATGATAGCGAACTGAAACCACTCCATCACTTTATGCAAGATTAATTTGACTCATGTGTACAGGATCCTTTGGCATTCTGCTGGAAGTGAAGTAGATTGGGATCCACTGCCCCATAATTTCAAATGTCTCCGCTGTCATATCAACAACAGCCCCAAAGCGACGCATAAAATCGGCACCAATTAACAGGTCATAATTATTGTTTAGGAACACTATAGCTGGGGATAAAATGACAATTGACTCAAATTGCAAAGGTAGCGCATTGTATGCTCCTTCCGATACTGTGCTTTCTGTGCCTGCGGTCCCATACACCATACGGTGCTCTACATCAGGATTTAATGCTAACTTTGAAACCAACTTTGAGGACACTATGTTGATTGGGGCACTCATATCAATTATTGTGCAAACTCAGGTTTTTGCTACAATAGTGTCACAGTAAGTACACTCAGAGTAAGATGCATCAGATTGTCTTAAACATGGACATCTAACTGATCTCTTTTTCCAAGGAAGCTCATAATACCCTTCCCACTGTAGGGTATTCTTTAACAATAGCGTCCACAGGGAGGGCCACGTTTACCTTTTTAAGAGAATCACATTAGCTAATGTTTAGGTTCATCAGTAGGAAGGTAATCAAACAATTGGCAAGCATACAGTTTTGGGTGCTCATGGGAGCCTGCTTCTGCTATTTCCATAAATTGCATTTGTGTCAGCACATTTACCCCTCCAACCGGCTGCTGGTATAGAAAAGCATCATCATACTAGGAAACATCTGCTAGCTGTGTAGGAATAGGTTCAGGTGGGACGTTTTGAGTCAGTATTGCAGAGTTAGAGAGTCCCATCTCTACTCCGCTCTAACTTTTCCCTGATTATACTGCTCCCAAGGTAGGTACTGAACCTGACAATTATGACAACTCCTAGCCAGATGCCCAGGGTGACCGCACAAAAAGCAAACAACCCTATGAGACCTGCGTCCTTGAGTGTTGTAAATTGGGCCACCCAAAAAGGTGGACTGGTATTGAACAGTGTAACCAGGCCCATCCTGGGAGGTGAACTGCTGTTGACAACTTGGATGAAAATGAGGCTGGTGATGATAATAAGGCCAGGGAATGTCAACTGGGCGCTGAACAGGGATGGATGATTCCTCCATATAAACAAGGCAAGCAGCGGAGGCAATAGGGTTCTGCTCTATACTGGGTGGAAGGAAGGTAGCAGATAGCTGGCGTAGAATCTGAATAAGTTTAAGCAAAGGTACATCAACCTCTAAATATGAAGCCAAAGCATTAAAAAGCTCTCAGTATGGTTTCACAGCAGTGGTCAACGCTATGCTTATGTCACATTTAGTTAAAACTCCTGCCTCAATTAATACATGGGCTTCTTCTGAGAATTGATCAGCAAGCGCAGTGAGGGTCTCGTTATATTGAAACCTAATGGTTAAAAACTCAGCCTTCCGTTGCACCATTTTTGAAGTTTCTCCAAACAACCACAGCACAGTATCCTTCCCTTCTTGATAGGTAACAGAACTGTTTGGAAGATAGCAAGTAAATTTGTCGGCGCTTCCAACATCCAAAGTGGACATTAATTTGGCTTTACGCCGATCTGAAGCTCCTTCTACTGCAAACTCAAATTTTTGAAGAATCCATGGATGTTTCCATTGCGGTCAAATGGAGGCAGTTTGTCAATACAACATACTTGCAGAAACTCCTTTTTCCAATTGAGCACAGCGTCTAGGGCAAGCTTGAGCTCTGCATATTCAGCAGTTGCAGTGTGTTGAGATGATTCCTTAGTAAAGCATGCTGGATACAGCATGACTATTGACTTAGGAGCGCTTATCAGTCTATGTGATTGATCAATGGGCCCCCTGTAATGATCACCACTGTTATAAAATTGGCGTTTTTGTTGAGATACGCCGTAATCAATATTTGCATAAGGTTTGACCCACTGAGCAATAGGACCAAAGATATGAGGATCATTGCCCTTGAAACAACGGAAATAAACTTTAATAATAATATGGAGCACTTGCCCCCACTATACTTCTTTATCTGATATATTAAATAAAGCTAATCCTCGCTGTTTCGCCCACTCTAAAATATTAACAACCTAACCTCCTCAATCATCTCATCCCACTTGTATGGTAGCAACTTCGGATGGTACTGCTTTCATGGCTTAGTAATTCACTTTGCCATATCTCATTGTTTCTGCCAATTCTTCATAAATTGATTCATGATTGCCCAATTTGTCCAATTTCCCAACAACCCAATATAACCTCATTTTGAGGCGCTCAATTAATCAGACTCATAACAACTTGGCAGATTTCATCCGTTCCACCATATCAACTTAGGGCTTATCATTCAGTCATATTGGAATCGCAACAGTAACATTGCCCTTATTTAAAATCTCTTCAAAGCTTGTTGTTTTCTTGGAGAAGGTATCATTGGTGTTTTTTTCTTTGTAAAATTCATTTAAAAGAAATGCATTTATTTGACTTTTTCATCCAGAAAGCTCTTCAGTTGATAATTTTGATGCCTAACATTAAAAAGTTGGCTTATCACATCTTCTAAATGGTCACAGAAGGACTTGCGCTCACAGCATAAAACAACTTATTTCAAAGTAGTATATTTAATTTGTTTTAATCTTAGCATGATATAATGACTCATAGAATTATAGTCAAAGGTCTGGACAGATTTTAGCCTGGACACTTCTATTGGTCCAGGCTCTTGTGAATCAGTCTACACTCTTGAGCTCACAGAAAAAAATATATATATAATCTCCATCTTTTGGGAGCTATTAAGCTTTCCCTAAAGTTGGCTAATTCCAACTGCTTTCTAATCCAAATGGTTGACAACTCAGCGGTCTATGGTTATAACACAATCAATATGTGCGCCACCGCAGTGATGATTCACATTACCCAGTTGGTCACATCATTCAAGAACCACTTAGCCCTTGACCCCAGCGTATTGACGTTACAAGCTCATTCTATGGTTAGCCCTCTAAGAGTTATGAGTTTTCCACAACCCATGTAAGCTCCAAATTCATCTGTGGTATGATTATTCCATGTGGCTGTGGGTATCTGTAATCCTTACTTGTGCTTAAATTACTGTCCCTCTGACTTCTGTGAAGGCAAAGTTGAGGCGTTCTAAATAGAGGTGATTGTCATTCTGCTGCACTTGAAAAATATTCATCATACCACTGATCTTGATGTTATGGAAGACCAGTATGCCAGAAGGTGACATAAAGATGGTTGAACGTAGGATAAAAGACATTCTGACATGTTCTTCTGGGAGCTGAATTGTTTGGTGAGGCCAGTGATGGTTGACTCAAGGTATGACATGTAAATCTGATTCTAATGTGCTTGATCAAGTTGATGAAAGAAAACCCTATAAAGTTTTTATTAGTCTCCAGCATATATTTTGTACCTTCTGAGTAGCTAATCAATAATATGTATGTGTTCTAGAAGATTACATTAGTCAACCTTTCCTGCTGTGACAATTCTAATTCCAGGTAGGCCATGAGTTAGATCAATCAATTTTTCTTCATGCTTGTTAGGTAATTTCACATTGATGAGGGTTGGTTTTTCATCTAAAGTCACTTTAGCTCTTTTGTATACTTCACCTGGAAGTTCACAAAGACTTTACATATGTAGTGTGATGAATCGTTGAGTGACATTGAAGGATCTCCTATAGCTCTGGTAGCTCTAAAGTTTTTATTAGTTGAATCAGGGGCCCTTTTGTATTGAGCACTAAAATCAATTTTCCAACTAAAAGTTTTCTGTAGATGCGTGTTGTCTGTATGATGGTTACACAGGGTCTTAATACTGATAATACAATGGAAGTCAATTTGACAATTAACCTCCCTCTATAATGGGAAAGTAGGTAAACTATAAATGTTTGCGCAAGATATCTATCATTAGTAATGTCACACTATCATCCAGTATTAGGGTTCTCTCACTAGTCTATTCCATTCTTGGCAGTCTCTCATTATCATTCAGTTTCACAAATTGTACGCTTATTCTTCATTCTCTCTTCTTTTACCCATTTAGGTTCAACATCAGAACTTTATGCCATTTTCAAGGCCGCCTATCTTTTACCATCTAGGTTCTCGCTGAGTATAATTACAATCTTGGATATGTGATAGAGTGCAATATGTTTAACTTAGCCAATATCTCACAATACCTTATAGACATTATTTAAGTATGGTTTTCCCATTGGAATCATGTATATCCTCCCTATTTTTCTCAAATTTAGTGATGGCAGCATTTGACCGCCAGAGTTCTATTTTTAATTGAATATTTTAAACACTGTTTTGGAAATGAAAAATTATGTGGTAGTTTAGGCTTATTGCTCAGTCATATCAGCTTTCTAACTGCAGGTGACTTTCAAACTTCAGTTTCCTTAGATAAATTTTATTGATATCTTGTAATTAATATTATACTAAGTGGCAATAAATCTCCTTTGTTTGTGTGAAGTATAAAAAGCTAAATTAATACATTCTTTATTTAAGATATGCATTTATTAAAACAATTTTTGTATTGTGCAGGAAAATGAATGCTTATAAAAATATGGTGATGTGATTTGAAACAATACAAAAGTTATATCTAAAGCCTCATATATATTTAGTATTTTGATTTGTCTCAATTATAACTTAAAATGAAAAATAGTATACAGCAACCAGCTGACATCTGTCCAGAAAATGGCTGCTATTGAAACGGTATACTTTTATGGGGGTTAATTTTTGTCTTTTATAGACTTTAAAGTGTGGTATTTCATCCTTTTTATAGTTTTCCATCTATGATATATAACTTTTGGTCCATATATATGCTTTCCACTATAACCTGTGAGTTTAGTTTTCTTTCTTTGGACCAGGCTACTAATATTGTTCTTTTATAAAAATTATCTTAGATTAACTAAAAAATGTTTTAAAAGGTTAAATTACCATTGGCTCAAAAAGAATCCTTCTGTTATCACATAATATCTGGCATACCTTGTCACTTCTAATTTGACAGACACTAGCACCATCTTTAGCAGTGAAGTGCTTTCATATTATCTATTTGTTATATAAACCCCATAACCCTTATTATTGAAAGTGATAAAAGATCTGAAGGCAGATAATAGTATAAAAAAGATCATAAATAGGATCTCACTTATCATCCTAATATAAAAGCTAAAGTCTCTATGGCATTACAAAAGTTACACATGATGTTGTGATGATACAAAGTATACTTAGTAATGGTGTTTATGTTTGAATACATGTCTCATTAGACCATTAAATGTATAACTGAGGGAAAGATATCGCCACACAATGCAAAAAAACTTCTAAATTACAAGAATGTATCCATCTAAAGATACTAAACTCATATAGCTGAGCTGAGGCATTTAGCATACACACCAATTAATTTTCATTCTTTTGTTTGGGGTATCCAAGATCAGCCATAAAGTACTTTTTTACTTGGTAGTATATCTTTTTGTTTTAACTAAAGTGATAACATCTTAGTTAGCCACAAATTATGCTATGGGAAATTTGCTAGCAATTATAGTATTTGATGTATATCAAACCATCAGCATGGTTGATTATTTGCATGCTTCATGCCTTGTCACCACCTCATCAGCTGATAATCCAATTTCTCATCACCTTGATATGTTATAGAAGGAAATCTAGATAGGGTTAGGGTTGCTGTTATGAAAGTGACTGAAAAAGAGAAGATTAGGCTTCCAGTATGGTGGAATTAAAGCCTTCTGAAGGCTTATATGGTGGGGGAACAGCCATTTATATGATTCAAGAAGGTAGGTCCAAAGATTGAAGTAAAGGAAGTAAAAATACAGAAATTTACTAAAGGCCTACATAAAAAACTTGATGTCTGTAATGAGGGCATATAGAAGTCATGCAGTGGCAATCTTGAAGGCAGAAGAGATGGTAAGGATGGCAAATCCTCTGGGGTCCATGGTTTTGGGCCTTTTAATGTATAGGTCAGAAGCCCTCATTGGAGGTAGATTGAAGAAAATGGATTGAATTGTATGAATGCATAGCGTCAGCAATGGAGAAAAGATATTGATTTATATTGGAAAGTCATGCATTGTTGAGGGAAGATTGGAATACAATTTGATTTAAATGGATGCACAGTTTCAATAGAAATTTGATGATAATGGTCCATGTCATTTCATCACATGGTGTCAGCGATGGATATTGATATAGGTTCACATTATCCAATAACAAGGTGTTAGTAATGGATTGGTGATAGCAGCTTGTGTCATATGATTGCACAATGTATTCAACTAATTGAGATTTTGGTTTAAATAATAGAATAGTAGTATCACCAATGGCATATTTGGTTGATGAGTTGATGGACCAGAGGACCCTATTGAGGGCTGTGGGCAGCATAGTCTAAAGGACGGCGTTCATTGACCAGTAAATTATAAAAATTTTGAAGTATGGTAAAATTTTAGAGTATATGGAAAGTTGAAAGGAGGGCAAAGAGGGTGCTTATTATTAAAAGCAAAGAAAATTGAATGAATCACCACTTAACCTTAGTTTGGTTGGCTGCCTTTGGATATTGGGGAGAGCTAGGGGAATTAAGCTTGTGGTCCTAGGCTTAAACCCATTATACATTCAGTTACTGGCTTGATCTTTCAGAAATTCAGTGTGACAAAGAGAGACTTGGATTTTATAGGGAGTATTCCAATACTCAAGATATCATCCATAGTCCACAAGGCTCTGCCATTCTGATGTTTTAGGAGTAAGTTTCACTAGAGGAGAGTTGTGGAAAGTATTGGTTTATTAACATTGATCCTGTTCAACTATTAGACTGAGAAAAGAACAATTTTGCCCACGCCTCCCAAGATGCAAGGGGGCCAACTTGTCTAGGTGGGGCGCTTGTGCCTGCCATTCTAGGTTGAGCTCAATGTTGATAAAAGTCTGAATTCTCACCTGATAGCGAGAAACAGTTGCCAATCAAAATTTTGAGTCCGCTGGGATTCTTATTGGCGTCCCATTCTGTTTTGGTGTTTTCTTCAATTTGGTCTTAGGCGCAGTGGATTGTTTCAGTCAATTTTGCATTTTGCTTGGGGTAGGGATCATTTCTCACATATCCTTTGCTGGGAGGTTGTATGGTCAAACCCTAAGGTAGGTTTCTTGGTTTTCTAAGTTGAAAGATTTTAACAATGAAAATACCAAGGAAATGGCCCCTGTTATTATGGAGATTAATGAGTGGGGGTCCTCCATTGGTCACGGTATTTTTGTTAGAGGTACAGAATCTTTAATTATATTAAGATTTAGAATTCTCTATTTCCTTGAAGTTATTAATTTATCAAGGGATATTACAATATAACCAGCACTATATTGTAGGCAGAGTGCTAGGTTTTATATCAAAAAAGGAGGAGACTTTCATAATTCTATGAAAGCAGGGTGGCTGGCAAATATTCCCAGGGGCACCAGGAATTTTTCCATAGTTGTTTTCTCAAAGCTTCATTGTTTGCTGGGGCCTCTAGATTTGGATATGGTGGATGGCTTGGCAATGCATCAACTTGCAAATTTCTAACAACTTTTTAAAGCACCAATTTTTCTGCTCCTATTTCCTCTGAGGTTGCTTCAACTGTGCAAGTCTATCTGATTGTCGCATCTGGGGAGTTATTGATTTTTTCATTTGAGGATTTTCTTTTGATTGGCTCCAGTGTTTTTGCCTTTTTTTAAATCAATCATAACTACCAGAATAATTGAAATTCTCTCAACATATATCCTAAATCTCTTCTAAGTATGCCTTGGTAGATTATGTAATGGTAGGGGGGTCAGGGAACCCACTGACTTGAGGTTGGGATGGTAATATTATGGGATGCGCAGTTGCCACCTATTGCTCATCAAGGGCATTTCCCATTATGGTATTTTTCCAGAGGCAGTGCTCAGAGGGCATTCCCTTTCTTTTTTGGAAGTGGTGCAGCGTTCTGCCCAACCTGATGGGTGTGTCAGGGACCCTTACAGAATCAAGGGGGATCTTTAAAGTTTTGTAAGAATATATGTCAGGCTTTACCCTAGTGTGGATGAAGCTTTAACTTTGGATTTCAACTTATTTACTAAGTTAATTACCCTCAATTTATATCTATTAATAGTCAATAATGCTTTTCAGGTAAAGGGCCCAAAATCATTATTAACTTTATAGTATCATTTTACCAATCAATGATTTGTAGGTACAAAGGCCCAAATCATTATTAGATTCAAGTTATATGGCATAAAAAAACTTGAATATAAATCCAAGACAAACGTACTTGGAATGAATTCACTTTTAATTATTATCTAAAATCTTAGCATTTACTCCTTAACTTATTCTTATATTTAGCCCTTATCTTTCATAACGCTATAAAAGTGCTAATTACTCTGGCTATCAATAACTTACGCTTTTACATTTATTTCTAAGGCTCTTTTATTAAAGCTCTTTGTTGGGACTTCTGAACCAAATGCTGAATAAATCTCTAACTATTATATATCCTTTTGGGACCTCTGAACCAGTGTAATTAAGTCCTAAGTAATTTACATCTCTTATAACCTCTGGCCTCTATCTAGCCAAGTTAATAATCACTTACTCTACCAAAGAAATTTCTGACCTCTATTTTAAGCAAAGTTCCATTAATAACTTTATTAATCCAGGCTAGCAAGCTTAAAGGGCATGCCTTCATATGACCTGCTCATGCAAGTATTATAATATATATGAATTTCTTAGGCTCAAACTAGCTTGGAATATTGGGGGAATTTAGATTGGAAGGTTTAGTGTCTTAGAACTATTTAGGACATGAATACTGGTTGGTACTACCTTCAAATTGAATCAAGTGATCCTGGGAGATGACATAGGATCTGGTTGACTTTATTTGGCTAAGTGTGCCTTACATTTTAACCACTTGTGGACCTTATTCTGGGTAAATTGGTCTAGGGTTAGATGGTGCCCTGAGCCCAATGATAACCCCTGGACTGAACCACCTCCTTTCAGAAACTCTATATCTTTTCCAAAAATGAAGAATAAGAGAGAGTGGGCAGGAAGGGAGGACCCTTTAGGTAAAAGCAGTGGCAATTGCTTCTATTTTGTATAATCTATAATGCTCTTTGGGAGTAAAGGGTTAATAGAATCTTGAAGCCCTTTCTTTACCCAAAAAGGTTAATTGCTGCTGTCTATAGAGCCTATATGGGCCCTAGAACTTACAATATAATGATAGAGAATGACTATGTGAAACTTTTTATGTAATTATATAGCATACATAGAAGTCATTACTATATGACTATCTTCTTCATAGATGTCTCCATCCAGCCCATTTTTTATAGCTTTTGCTAAATATCCTAACTGATAACTCACCAGGGAGATACCTAAAGTTGTCCTTGCCCCTTTACAGGTTTTGAAGTCAGTAAGGCCTTAGAGTTACCTTAATAGTCACTCCTATTCATAAGGGTACAAACATAGTACACACTATATAGATAGAGTTCTTATTATCAACCATTTAGGAGTAAACATAACATAAAGATTTATAATCAGTCTCAAATATGATTAGTAAAAGCCATTTTTGATCTAACAACATTTATCAGTCAAAAGTTATATTTATTTGAGGTATGTTAACCAGGGGATGGACATTACCAAAATCACAAAAATTAAAACCTGATCAAAACAAATGAAAAGATAAAATTAAACTGCAAACCAGGTGGGTAGCGGAAACTGCTAACCCACCATGGCTGAGGGTGAGGGGGGGTCAGGCAGTTTGTCCTCAGACAAATCCAAAGTGGCCATGTCATTTTGGTTGAAAAAATGGACCCAAGCAGAGAGCCAGGGCGTTGGGGCATCCGCGTAGTAGGGGTGAAGGACATTGTATTATGAGTTATCAACCTCTTTATCAAACTGAGCGCGGTATATTGCTTCAATAAATTCCGCGATATGAAATTTAGCTTGAATGTGGGCTTTGGGGAGTTTGGCAAAATTGGTGATACTCTGGGTGAATTTAGTAGATGGGTTAAATTCTTCTAGTTTAGTGGCATTCATGATAGTGGCTTCAGCATTGTCAAACAACTTTGAGATGTCACTGCAGGAAGATTTGGGGAAATTGGGGGGAAGTAGAAAGTGGGCAGCCCTTCATGGAGTTTAGCCACTGCTTTGCATAGGTTTGGGCGATGAGGAGAGGCCACCACAGCTAAGGTGAGCTGGTGGTTACTTTGGTAGGGGGCAGCATTGGGTAGCGGAGCAAAACATTTGGGAGGTGGGTTATTGTTAAAATCAGGAAGGAAAACTTTGGCCTGACCATAATCAAACTGGCCAAGAGGCTGACCAGTTTATTCACTCATGATAACTTTACCTGATTCATCAATTTTGGCCAGTAGGTCCCATGGATTTTGGTTTACAAGAATAGTGGATGAAGAATTGGGGTGGGTAAGAGTCAACTGGGCAACTTGGAAGTGAATGGTGGTCCAAGCCTGACTCTGATTGGTGGGGGCAGATTTGGGTGGGTGAATGTGGGTAGTCAATTTGGTGAGGGCCAATTTCTCATTCTGGACCATCTAATTAGAATGTTGGGTGGGAGGGGCAGCAAAATGCCCCATTTGGGACCCACTGAATGTGGCTCCAGACCCATATCAGAGGAAGTGGCTTGGGGGCAGGATTTTTTGGAATGGTTGAGTCCCAAACAGAGGGGACAAATTTGGTGACCATTATCCACCTGAGCCCAAAAAAAGTGCTCAGGCGCTGCTGCAATATGAGCATGGGGGAATTTGTTGGGTGATGGCAGGGTGGTGAGGGATTATGGTGGCAGTGGCACAAGGTGCAGCAAGGCGCTCTGTAACAGAAGGAACAGCAAAGACAAGGTTGGGTTGTGTCCCATAAGCCATAAGCCCTGCCACCAACTGTTCATATAAAATTTGGGGTGGGAGGGAAGATTTGCAAATGACACCACAATTGTGGTGTCTGTTGGAAGGTGAGTTTGGGTGGTAGGAATGGGGGTGTTTTTGTATATTAGGGGGTGGAGGCTGCTGCTGCAGCATCCTCCTCCATTTGGAAGCCAATATCAAAATAGCCCTTAAAAGGGTGTAAATTGATGAAACCAGCTGGTGCAAATGCAGCGGTGGCCACTTCAATTATTGCCTTGTTGTCATATGAGAATAAACGCCCATATTTGACATGGAGGCAAAATTGGATGTTAGATCTGGGTAGGGTGAGAGGATGGGGGTGAGAGGGGTGGATGTGCGCCAGATGGAGCATTAAGTCCCGTGGGGGGATAAAATGGCCAGTAGAGTTTGGCGGATTGTTTGAGCCCATCCAAATCCATTTTCCTGCAGGGTGGAAAACGCTGGGAGGTGAAGCACTGCTGCCCCACGCTGGAGCAGCAAGCAGTGGATCTGAGGATATTAACTGGAAAACAGACATGGGCAGATGGCAGTTGTAAATTAAACTCTTGTTTTTTATAAATTTGCTCAAAAGTGAGTTCAAGCGGAACAAATCTTTATCAGTCAAAAGTTAGATAGCAGTTTTTGAGGGTACTTTATATAAGTTTCCAAATGTACAGGCTCCCCACAATCAAGTATATAATAGTCTAAAAAGTAGCTATGAGTTATTTAACTTTTAAAAAGGATGGGAATGTAATTAAAGAGTTGAGCTATAAGATTAACATGGAAAATAAAATCAGGAAGAGATATGGTTACCAACAGGGCTTCAAAAGATAAGATATAACAGTACATGCTTACTATAGATGGCAAACACAGTTTTTTACTATTTTGTGTGCACCAATTTAGCATAGCTCATGGGTCAGTACCTATAGAATAGGTATTTTATCTCTGCAAAGAAGTATCCTTATAAAGTTGGAGTTAAGTGAAGAAAACATGCAACAAATTGTCCCTTACATACTCAACTCTTCATAATCATCTTATGTAGTAGTTGTTTTCATGAGTGAAAATTTCAGCAGAGAGTTGATTATAGTCTTAGTATCAGTTGAAGTGATACATCTTTATCCTATGGTGCCAGTAATTTAAATTTTTTGGCAATGGTTTATTATTACACCTCATTAGAAGTTGTGCTCATATGTACAGTGCATCATCATATTCTTTTTCTGAAGTTTAAGGTATACTTAAAAAGTGCTAGACATTTTTACATAGGTGAAAAGCCAAGACTTTGTCAAGGATACCATCTGTAATAAACTAAAATTAATATATGTGAAATCAGAAGATTTTGTAGCTAAAACCTAATTTAAGAAATTAACAAAAGTGGTGAAAATGCAATCATCTAAAGATCATATATGGGTCCAAATGCACTAAGAGATACTTAGGCTGGGCTTGATGAATGTACCTGTACATTTCGTCATAACAAAGGATCCACTTTATAAGTTTAATGGGATGAAGATGTTGGGGTTTAAAAAGTTTTAAAGTTGATTAAATGATTATTGGATCATATAGGGTGGCATGAGGCATTAATATTAAGAGACTAGCGAAGTTACCCGTGCTTCGCTACAGTGTCTAGAATTTCAGGTGATTCGAATTGATTAATTTAGATTTTATATATAGTTAAGCAATAATTACTCGGCTAAATCTAATTGCTCAATCGAAGCAACCATAAAGACCAACCACTCAGCTAAAACTAACTGAACTTATCAAATCAACCAATAACTAATCACCTCCAAAGCTAAACTGTATCCTATCGATTAGACCAAAAACCATCAACCTACTCGGCCAAATAAAATAACTTTATCAAATCAATCAGATTCTAAATTATTTTAGCTTTTATATTGGTAGATAGCTATTAACAAGTACAGAAACCATTAAACCTATTAAAAATTCCAACCTCCAACCACTTAGCTAAAATCTATTAAGTCTGCCAAATTAATTAAACCATCAATCTCTTATCTGAAACTATTGAGTCTATCGAATCAACCAAAAAATAAACCACCACTCAGCAAAAACAATTATTGAACTTACAAAACAGCCAAAAACTACCAACTAAATATTAAAGCCTATGAAACTATAGAATTAAATGAATATGAAAATACGCAGCCAAATTGCTATATAATTACCATTAGAAATATACGTTCTAGATCTTATATAGAACTGATGTTTAAATTTATATAATTATAGTAAACAATTACATATTAGCATTCCGTTCCCAAACTTTATAGAATACTTGTGCCAAGTTTGGTGATTTTTGTTTATTTGCTCGAGATAATGCATCTATATAAACAAATTAACATACTGATTCTTTTGTAAATAAAATTTAATATTAATTCTTGTTGATACCCAGTTTAACACAGATTTGTTTGTGGGCTTAAAGTTCATCTGATAATCTCATAATTTTTATATTTGTAGATGGTTATCGATAAAATTAAGTAATTAAATTATACTGAATCAATATAAATTTACCAACCATTCAGCCATATCCAATTAAACCTATCGAATTAACTAAACCATTAAATCACTTAGCTAAAACCATTAGATTAAAAACCAACTAATCATCAACCGCTTCGTAAACCAAAACTAAATGTATCGAAACAACCAAAATCACAACTACTTACCAAAACCAATCAACTTTATTAAATCAACCAATCACTAACTTTATTTAAACCGTTAAGCTTATTAACCAACACAAATCCACCAACCGCTCGACAAAACCATTTAACTACCGAATCAACCGAATATCAAACTTCTTGGCCATAACAATATACCGATTTCCATTAAAAACATATAAAATTTTCACTTGTTACATATAAAACTTTTTATTTTACTATGAAAATTAAAAATCGGGCTCCAAGGTGCACATAGACCCCCTCCCGTCCACCTATAGCCAAATTTTCAGAGCTCTACATGCTCTAGTTTTGGCTGGGCATCGCACACACACACATACACATTTGCTTTTATATATATAGATTACGCCAAGATTCGAACTGACCTTTTATAGAGTTGAAGTTTAGAGCCAAAAGCTGAGCTGATTATGCTAGAGGAGGTATTTTTAAAATCAATTGGACTTTTGATTCAAAGTTTTGATTTAGATAAACTTGTTAAATACCCGAATGACCACTAACCACTTAACAAAACCATTTAAAATATCAAATCAGCTGAATATCAAACTGCTCAGCTGTAATAATATAGCGAATGCCATCGAAGTATATATAGGATTTTCACTTGTTACATATAAAACTTTTTGTTTTACTATATTTTTCCCATGTTTCAATAGTTATTCTGCTATTCGGGGTGGAGACAAATCCAACAAATCAAATACATAAAAACCAATCCAGCTGTTCTTGAGGTATAAATGGTGTAACTAACATGACTTTGTTTTATATATATAGATTAACCAACATAGTTTATATGTAAGATTTATACTTTCTGGTAAGGGATATATGAGGGTAAGTCAAAAAGTAAAGGCAAATTTTTAAAAAGGAACTTTTTATTGTGAAAACAAGATGACAAGTAATATCATTTCTCTACATAATCTTCCTCAATTTCTATGCACTTGGTCCATCTCTTGACAAGCTTTGTAATTCTATCCTGGAAGATTTGTGGCATTGTGCACAGCCACTCGTGCACTGCCTCCACAACCTCATCATCTGATAAAAATTTGGATTCATGCAGGTGCTCCTTCATCAGACCAAAAAGGTGAAAATCACTTGGAGCCAGGTCAGGACTGTACAGCAGATACTCCAGCAGCTCAAAACCAAGATCTTGAATGCACTGGATTGTTTTCCCCACAGTATGAGGACAGGCATTGTCCTGAAGCAAAAGCACACCTTTTGAAAGTTTTCCTCACCTCTTTATTTTGATTTTAGGTTTCAGAACTTGCAGTAGCTCACAGTAGCTGTCACTATTCACTGTTTGACCTTTAGAAGTGTAATGAATTAGAAGTGGACCTTTTATATCCTAAAACACTATCATCATCAACTTTCCTGCAGAAACTTGTCTTTTAAACTTTTTTGCTGTAGGCGAGGATAGATGTTTCTACACCATACTCTGCCACTTACTCTGTGGTTTGAAGTGATGGACCCACATCTCATCAACAGTTACTATGTGACTGAGAAACTCTTCTCCTTCCTCTTCTAAATACCTAAAATGTGTTTTCAAAATTTCCAAAAGTTCTGTTTGTGCTAGTCTGTCAGTTGATATGGTACTCAATGAGCACACACTTTGCAATAATTTAGTGATTTGTGGATGATTGCAACTGCTGAACTGTGGATAATATTCAACACATATGCAATATCATCAATTTTGACATGATGATCATCATGAATCATTCTCTCAACTGTCTTGATATTCTTGTCCATCTTCAAAGTGGATGGCCTACCTAGATGCTCTTCATCGCAGATAGATATATGACCATTTTTAAAGCAATTTATCCACTCATAAATTTTGCATTTACTAAGACAGCTCTCACCATACTTCTGCTGCATTCTGCAAATAATCTCCACAGGTTTAGTCCCTTCAGAGTGCAGAAAATATACCACTCCCCTCATTTCTTCCTTGGTGCACACAGACAATGGGGCACTCATAATAAAATGCCCTGAAATCACTACAAATAGAGTTGAGCACTGAAACAACACAGCTAAAGAACAAAAAGCTTTGAGGTTATGATATGTCATTGTTCAGTCAGTGCTGCCATCCATTGCAGCAGGGAAAATAAAATTTGCCTTTACTTTTTGACTTACCCTCATATCATGTCTATATCTCTGCATGGATTGATAAATATAAATAGCTATAAAATCCTCAATATTTTATGTTAACTTTTAATTGAACTTTTTAGGCAGGCATGGAAGTGTGTAAGTTGCACTTGGTTTAGATTCTTCATCAGACTCTAGATCCACATTCAGTAAAGTATAGTGAAAGTAGCTTGATTGGCAACAGGAATGTGCATGTTAACAAGCATAGTAAATTATGTGAATCATTTATACTAATTTCTACATCTTTCCATAGAAGGGAACATATAATCCTATAGTATCCCTCAAAAGTGGGTAAGATGCAGATTATTTGACTTTAAATGTTTAGATGAGAGAACATTTTAAATTCATCAAAATGCAGTCAGTATAAAGCATATTGGAATTTTTTACCTATAAGAAGTTTTTTAGGAACCCAGCGTGCAAGGGAAAGACCTTGACTTCTTTGTGAATAGCCAAGACCCAATGGATAGCCAAAGTCCACAAGGCACCACTGGGTTCAAAATTCACTGGATGTTCACGTTGTAGTGGGTGTTGGAAAGGCTCCAACTCAGGAAATTGTTGACAATAAGTTGTTTTATTTATTAAAAAGCCAAAAAGATTGTTTAATAGATATTTTATTTGAATTAAATGGGAAATTTAGATAAAGGAATAGCCCAAAAACCTACCATTATCAGAGTGCTGGGTCTTAAGATGGGAATGAGGGGAACTGCTAAGCTGAACCACAATAGGGGGAAGATTACCAATATAAAATTTGTTAATTAATGGATTCAATCCCCAATTTTACCTCAATATCAACTGAAGTTCAAAGCTATTCTTGGGATGATTTCCAAACTTCTGAATGCCCATTTGCCTTTTTGATTTTGGAATGGGGTTTTGGGTTAATCCACATTTTAAAAACTTTCTTTTTGACTATTTAAATGAATTTCACTTTTTAGGTAATTTATCCCCTTTCAGATTAACTTCAGGTTGAACTACCAGTTGGGGGCAGGGAATGGGGACTGAGGTATATGGCTTCTGAGTTCTCCTAAAGTCTTCACAAAGTTGCTTAATTTTTTCAGATGGAAAACTTACATATTTTGAAACTAGGATGGGTTTGGGTTGGGGGGATTAAGTTTGATAGAGGCATGTAACAAATAGGGAGGGGCAGCAGCCACCCAACTATCATCCAGGGTGCACCCTAGGTCAGAAATTTAGGTGAGAGGCAGGACCCTAGGGATGACCCTTTTTTGGTTCTAAAGGGGCGCATGACCCTATCCAACTTAAAAGCTGCAGACAAGACACTTACATCTTCCCATACTAAAAAGACAGGGTCCACCCCCTTCAGGGGCACTAGCCAAAGCATGTTCTTGTGTGGGGTTGGGAGTTTGATGGCTGCAATCAGTGTCTTATTGGGATTTAAGGTAAAGTTGCCTCAGAGTTGACCTTGTGAAACTGGGCAATTAACTCTTAACAGTTTCTAAAAATCTTTTTAGGGAACCCAACTATCTTCATAAGATGGAAATCCCTTCCAAGATACTAGTACTGCAAACAACGATTGCTTCTTTGTGAGTTCAAAATTTGCTCTACCTCAAACTCTAGAGCACCTTTAACCATGATGGGCTTGCCTTCCACGGACTTCTGTAAGTCTCAGGGAGTGTCCTTTGGCTTTTGATCAAGCTATCTTTCCATTCCCAAGTAAGAAAACACTGAAGAGGATGGCAGTACCTCTCATCACCCAAGGCGATCTCACCCACATAGTTGACAAGCAATAGGTGATAGCCCGTCCACTTTGGATCACACCCCCAATTTCCTCACTCACCTCAGCAGAACTGTTGTGGGAAATCAGTGAAATCTGTGCTGAGATTATCAAACTGAAATCAGTCAGATCTAATTCGGGTGGCAATCAGGATGATGGCCAAAATTTGAATGGTTGTAAAAGCATAAAGAATGAAACATCAGCTGGATCGCCTGATGGTTCTGATTTGACCCCAAAATCAGCAGAACAAATATCAGGCGCCATCGCCAAGAGTTCAAAACCCTCCAATAGTAATTCAGGTGTTGCACCTGATGGGCCTCTATCAACTGAACAAATGGTTAATCAACTGAGCGCGGGTGGGTTGGTCGTCCTGAACCTGTTCCCAACCAAATGGTCCCATCCCTATATTGGATGGCCTTGGGGGATTCCCATCGCTCGTTGGGCCAAACGCCATTGTGCTAACCATCAGAAACATAATTGACCCCTGGTCCAGACGTTTAAGGTTAAACTGACAGAGTCTCAGCCCGCCACCAAATTTTGTGATGACAGTTCCCAAAGAATAAACCCCCCTCTACCATCCAATTCGCTGATTAAGCTGAATTTGTGGATCCTGACCACGTTTCACCAATTGACCACTATTTAATCAGTTGCAAGGCACTGAGAAGATAGTTGGTTGATTTTTCTTACTTTCCTTTCCCAATAAAATTTTACCAAAAGAAATTTTTATCTGTTATTTTTCCCCTTTTACTGCATCCCTGATGGCACTTTTCTGGTGGTCCATCACCCTGCATTTCAGATGGACATTACCAATTATTTTGGTCACCATGGCTCCTTCTGTTGCCAATTGGATCCAGTGAGTAATCCTTACCCTGCTGTTATGCTACCACTGTGTTGTATCACACTTCTCAGCTCCATATCAAGTTTCACAGTTGGCAATGCCCCTGGCATTCTGGCTTGCCTTTTGGGTGCTCAAGCATCCTGACTGGCAGGCTGGTCTAAACTTCTTCTGCTGTTTCCATGACAACTTCTGTCCTTTAAATGGTAATAAGTAGGAGGCATGAAAAGAGTAAATCATCTTACAGTGTGGGGGAAGTTACTCGCAAAAAAACCATTATTCAACACCTGAGAAATGTGGAAGGGGCCTGCACGCTTGCAAGCTAACTTGTGGCATGGCACCTTAGGGTACAAATTCTTGGTATCCACCAAAACTAAATCACCTTTTTTGATAGTTATGAGCCTCACATCATTTTTGTCTGCACATTTCTTGACGTCAGTGGTGGATTTAGTAAGCTGGCTCTGAAACTGTTGATGTACCTTCCATATGTGGGTTACAAATAGATCTGTATCAGAAAAGTTACTACGCGCTAGTGGCTCAACACTAAGCAGGGTTGTACCCCATATTAGCATACATAGGTGACATCCCCATTGAGGCATGGGGGTAGTTGTTGTTTGTGAATTGGGCCATAGGGAGGTCCGCTGCCCATGTATCCTGAAAAGCAGTCATATTGTTTTGCAGTAACGTTATAAGGACTGGTTAGTGAGCTCAGTTTGGCCATCTGAATAGAGGCGATAGGCTGAAGATCTGCATGGCCTAATCTTCAACATTTTGCACTAAGCCTCCTTAAAATTGCAAGGTAAACTTAGATCCCCTATTGATGAATACTTCTTGGAGAAAACCAAACAGGGCAAACACTTGTGCCACAAACAACCTTGCCATGTCCTCAGATTTAGTAGTTGTCATACAGAGGATAGATATAGCATATTTCTGTAAAAAGATCTAATATTAATATAATTGCATCATACTCATGGAAGTTGGGTACGCTTGCAATAAAGTCCATTGACAGTGACGTCCTTGGTCCAGCTGCTTGTTGAAGAGGGTGGAGGAGGCCGTTCCACCCTGTACTATCTGAAGTGGATATAGCGCAGGTCAAGCATTGCTCAATACAGGTGGGAACCTCCTTTGTCAGCCTATTCCAATAATACCCTCACTTGATTATATTGATACATTTTTAGCGCCAGGGTGCCCCATAGTTGGTGGGCCATGATGTTCTCTTATGGCGCAGGAACACATCTCAGAGGGGACCCATACCTTGTTGCAAGATATATAACCCTATCCTTTTTGGGAATACCATCCAAAAGGGACTTTATCATCAGCAATCTTCGCCAGAAGGTCTTGTCCTTCAAGATAAGTAGACTGGGATGCCAAAGCAGCATCCAGGAAAAACTTTCATTGATAATAGATACCTGGACTGGGTCATATGTAGTAACTTCAGTCACTGGTTGAACTAACTCTGATGGAGTAACTTCACCCACCAGATCAACAGGAGTATCAGGAATACTGGGGAATGTGGAACTGCCAGATTTGGATTTGGACTTAGATTTGGATTTGGATTTGGGTTTGGGTTTGGGTTTGGGTTTGACTTGAAGTAGGTTCTAAATGTGGGGTGCAACCACGGCAATGACTGGAAGTGGTTGGAGCTATGACCTGCATAAGGGAAAACTACTGTTATTAACTCTAAACCTGCCTCTAAATTGGTACTTATAAGTGTATTTCAACTCAAGCAATCAGGTAAATTATGTGTGACCCCTTGACAAACTCATACTTGAAGTTGAAGTAAGAAGGTTGAGGTGGGTCCTGTCTGTCTGTGAGCCAACTTCTGGGGTTTGTGATAATAAATAAGTGACTGGTGATCTTTGCGCACAATCACCATAAGCTTTGAACCCTGTAACAGATAACGCCAGTGCTTAAAAGACCACAAAACCGCCCTCAACTCTTTATCATAAATGGCCCAAGCGTGCTCCTTGACATTAAACTTATTTGAGAAGTACGCCACATGATGTTCCCACCCTTCATATTCTTGAAGGATGACAGCACCAACTGCAGTATCAGAGGCGTCACATGCCATAATAAAAGGTGTGTCCTCATCAGCGTGATGTTGTTATAATTTTGGGTGGTATTGTTAGGATCTGCTGTAAGGGTCACACAGGTCAAACCCACTAAACAACAGACAAATGATGTGGAGTCATTAATCCTTTGGACACACTTGATTATATACTAAAATAGAAGCAATCACCCCAGTGACCTTTTATTTACTATAATGAATGCTGTGACCTTTTGCTGTTTTGTTCTCTCTCTACTATTAACAACCTACCTTTCTAAATCGCCTATCTCACTTATATACAGCAGCTTCAGATGATACTGCTCTCATAGCTTGGAATATTTATTCTGCCAATTCTCCTTGGTTTTGGCTTGTTATTCTTCAGCTCTCTATTACCCTAATTGTAGGCAATTTACTTTGTATTCATCAAATGTCAACATCGCCTTATTGCCTTATCACCTTATTTGGAGGTGATCCATTAATAACCCATTATATCCCAATATTGCCTCATCTCAAGGCACTCAAATATCCATACCAAAAATCATGGCCATCGGATTCTTCCCAATTTTCCCTAGCTATTTCAGGCTTATCATCCAGTCATATCAGAATCATGACAGACATAAAACAGGAATTTAAGTGAAGGCATCATGTATTTCATAAAAAGCTTTTTGGCACTCTAATGTCCAAACAAATGAGGCATTATTACCAGTGAAAAGTAAAGAGGTAAGCTAGTTTTAAAATAGCTGGTGAGAACTATTTAAGAAAAGTAATTGAACCAAAGAAGCACTGCAGTTGTTTCTGTGTTACTGGAATGTGCGAGTGAATGGCCTCCAGCTTAGAAGATGCAATGGAGTGGCCATCTTTCAGGATTACATTACCAAGAAACTGAACTTGATCTTTAAAAAACTCACATTTTGAAGGTTTAGCAACAAGACCAGCTTTGTGGAGTGCTTCTATCACTACCACTATGTCCTTACTGCGTTATTCAGCATTGGGCAGTAGATTAAGATACTGTCCACATAAGCAATAGTGTAAGATAATCTAAGACCCCTCAAAGTGTCATCAATTTGGAGCTGGAAACCTGCCAGAGTGTCCTTCAGATCAAAGGACATGACCTTAAAATGGTTTATTCCATACTGGGTGCAAATTTCAGTCATCCACTACTGGCCAGACTTGACCCACACCTGAAGGAAAGCATTCATAAATCGAGTTTTGAGAAAACCTTTGACTTTAGAATCACCTGCAAATTTGCTACCCCAAAGGTAAGGGATAAGGATCAGGGACTGTCACATTGTTCAAATGTTCATAATCAACGCATTGTCTCAGAGTACCATCAGGCTTTTGGGCAAACACAATAGGAGAGGACACAGGGGAGGTTTACTTAATTATCCAACCCATTTTTACCATGTCATCAATCCATGCCTTTAGCGCCTGATCCTCTTCAGCTGTGTATGGATTCAGGGGACAGTTGATCTTAATGAATCCACCATTAACTGAAAAATTGGATCAAACTATTGACTGATTTGGCAGCTTATTGGCCACAGACACATCAAACTGACACAAAGGGAGCAAGGATAAGGGAAAAATTAGACAACTTAGGCACAATATTTGTAATAGAGTATTCCACAGTTGCCGCCACAGCATTGCCTGTTGCCAAGGTAGAAATAAGGGGAATTTTACCTGTGTGAGCATTGGAGGTAAAGGCTAACATGCTCTGCTCCAAGTCAATACTTAATAACTGGTGGCGCCACCAACCTACCTTCAAGATTACCGGGTATAGAAACTCAGGGATTGCCGTGAAGTGTGCTACAAATTTATAGGTATGGACTGCAAAACGCAGGGGTTTACAAAGAGGGAGTATGAGCATATGGACCCCCAGATGCCCCAGAGCTGAGAAACCTGAGGGGACTAGCAGATACAAAGCTTAACTTTTCTAAGGTCTGTGTTTCCCGTGACATCAGAATCTAATAAGGCAGTTACTGTTAAATATGTTGTCCTACCCTAATAAAGATGGGGAAGAAAAATTAAGCATAGTTAACTTTATTTAACTCATTAAGGGCTAAAGGGGATGTATTAGATGTCTTAACCTGGTGCTTGTGGCCTTGGTACCTCTGTTGATAGACTGAGTGGTCATAGCTGTTACCCTTGCATAAGACAAAGGTGCAGACTCAGGATCATCAGGGTCTGATAAGGGCTGAACATCTGAAAGATCTTTATAAATGGGGTCCATGAAACGCTTCTCCTCCACCTTATGGATAAGGAAGATGTAATGGGAGTTGATATCTGAGGCCGCAGGGTTTATAGAAATCATAACCTTTCCTAAAGGATCATTTAAAATATTGTGATATGAGGGAGATCCCTTAGAGTGAGTCTGGTCCAAATGAACCATTATAGCTTCTTCATCCCCCTGGGAGGGGGTAACGTTAACCTCAGAGAGATATAATAGTTCCATGTTATGGGTGTGTGATTTCATAATCCTGTACTCTGTGACACTTTTTGCACTTTTAGGGGTAATTGGTGCTTTAGTCAAGGGTGCAGAGTTTATCCCCTATTCAGAGACATTCATTACTCTTTTGCTTGTTTCTCCCCTGGTTTTAAATTTGAACACCTCGCTGTGTCCTAACATGAGAAACTAGGGGGATCCTCAAACTCTGACTGCTTACAGTGAAGTGAGTGATAAAAGGGTATTGTAGGTTGTGGCGCCCAAGCTAATAGAATCTGCTTTAAGATTGTACTAAGAGTATTCCATTGAAAACAGCTAAGTACCATTTTTAAAAAAGAAAATAAACTTAGGTTGATAGCAGAGTCATTCAAAGTCAAGAGATTTTGAACCAACAACTGCACATTTATATTTTTTGGTTGGGTTATAATGTTAGGAACCCAGCATGCAAGGGAAAGACCTGGCTTCCTCAATGGGTACACCAAGACCTGCAAGGGTAGCCATGGTCCACAAGTCACCGCTGGGTTCAAAATTATCTTTGGATGGGTGTTTTGGAGGGGTGTTGGTAAGGTTCCAACCCAGAAAATTATTGCCCATATGTCATTTTATATAAAAAAGACATAAATAATGTTCTAATAGATATTTTATTTAAACCAAATGGGAAAATTAAATACAAGAATAACCCAACACCCTACCATTAGCAGGGATCCATGCTTTTGGTGGAAATGGGGAGAGCTGCTAAGCTGAACTGTGATAGGGGAAAAAGATTTCCAAATTTAAATTTGTTAATTAATAATTAATTTCCAGTTTTATCTCAATAGTATCAACCAAGGTTTCCAAGCTATTCTTGGGTTGATTTCCTAAATCCTGAATGACTGAATTCACTTTTTTGATTTCAGAATGGAATGCTAGGTTCAATCCCCAATTTTGACCCTTTCTTTTTGCCTTTTTGCTCAAATTACTTTTTCAAGGTAAGTTTCCCCCTTTCAGATTGACTGCTGGTTAAACTACCAGTTTGGGAAATGGAATGAGGACTCTGATATGGAGCTTTTAGGTTCTCTTAAAGTCTTCACAAAGTTGCTTAATTTTTTCAAATAAAAACTTATAGATTCAAAACTAGAAAGGTTTGGGTTGGGGGTGTGACAATCAAGCGCTGCCTGAATATCCCATAGCCCTGATCCCTATAAAATGGAGATTTGGGCTCTTAATGATATTGATAATGATAATAAAACCATAGGGTTCAAGGGCAATGACCCTCAAAAATTGCATTTTGACAAATCAGATGCTAACAAAATGACTAAACCTTGGAGCAGAGGTGGCAAGGGCCAATATAAATGGCAATCAGGCCAACTAAAGGCCGCCAACCTGAGATCTGCTGAAACAAGAAATGATGAGCACAATGGCAAAGGGCAACCCAATAAATCAGGGGCTGCCAAGCCAAATTATGTCAAAAGCGGTAATGCCAAGAACCATGGCAGTGGGCAGCTCAGTGAATCAGGAGCTGCTAATATGAATTATGCCAAAAATAGAAGTATTGAGAGTTGAATGGAGCAGCAGCCAAGTGAATCAAAAGTTGACAAAAAGCTTTTAATAAATTTTAATTAAAAAGTTTGTGATAAGGTTGGTACAAAAATGCCAAGCTCTGATTCAACCCCAATAATTAAATTAAATTCAGAAAAGTTTCTGTAATGCCTGGGGTACCTAACAAAAAGTCTAGAATGGGGCCAGATGGAAATATTGGGGTCTGAGATTCTCAAAATAGGCCTGCAGATAGCCCACCACCTGTAGACTCCATGGGAACAAATTCATCTATATCCCCACTTACTAACATAAATAAAACAAGATGAAGGTGTTTTAGACAACTCTATCTTCTAATATATGCAATAAAAACCAAAAAAATCATAGATAAATTTTAAAATCTTAAAATCATTTGTTGAGATTTTGTGAGGGTACTCTGGATTTTACACAGAAAATGAACTATACCTCTAGTTTTGACAAGGCTGCTGCTTCTCTGTATGCCCTCTCTGGTAGACAGATAATCCTCCTGAGCATCAATATTATCCTTACCACCTTCCAAGGGTTTAGTAACAACTGTTCATCAAGCCAATGAATGAGATCTTTAACCAATGCTGCAATCTCCTGCTTATGGGCCCTTGCCTGGGCCCTCCTGCCAAATTGGTTCATGTCAATATGGAAAGATCCCATTTGTTATGGGGGTAAGTGGGAGAGGCATGTGGCAAAGAGGGAGTGGCAGCAGCCACTCATCTCACATCCAGGGTATGACCTAGGCCAGGGATTCAGATGAGAGCAGGGCCCTAGGATGTAAACCTTTTTAGTTCTAAAGGGGTGCATGACCCTATCAAGCTAGATAGCTGGAGCCAAGATCCTTACATAAGTGCAGGGGTTTACCTTCAGTACTGTTTAATATAAAGATGAAATTGTCCTTATCTGCAATGTAATATAAAAAAATAAATTTATGACACCATAAACCATCAATTGTTTTCTGAGCCATAAAAACTAACCAACTTGATAGTCTTGCTATCTGATGAGGGTTTGCACCCAGTGGACCCTGCCAGATTCCTAAACCAAAAGCTGGCCCCATTCAGAAAATTAGGCTCATATTGGAGGGTTATAAGGTATCCCTTGTGCCTGAGAATTGTAGCTTGGACGTTAGCATACAAACCCATAGGGTGAAGTAAACTTATTTAGGCCAATCTACAAACCTCACAATGTAGTGGCCAATGGGATCAACTTTAAGTTGCAACGTAAACTGATTAATAGCCACTCTATTTAAAAATCTTTTAGATTGGTCAAGTTTTTATAAGGTCCTCACATTACCAAGATCCTAGATCCTGTGCATATTGGAAACCATTGTTGAGGACAAGTGCTAAAAGTTTTCAATGTCAGCTGATTAGCTTTATCATATCTATATATGTCAACCCTCTAAGTACATTTGATACCTGATACTCATCATGCACATGTTTTGTTAAAGTGATAGTTTGCACATCTAACTTGTCATATGAGTTAAGGCTAGATTTGACTTTTTTTGTTTTATTTAACTAATAGGTACCTCATGCCCTAAATAAGTTCCATATTTAAGGTCTTCAGCTATATCACCAAAGAAGGGTTAAATCCACTGGGGCAACCAAAAAAGGTATGAGTTGATTGTCAATATCTTACACCTAATTGGATTCAAGTTTTCACCTGTTATCTTATAGCTTACCTTTAGATAGCATATAGTATGGTTAGCTTCACCTCTACCTATCTAGAGTGGGTTACAATTTAGGTAATGCTTAGATGGCTAGATTTGCAAACCCCTTCAGTTTTCTGTACACACTCCTTTAACTGAAAAAGAATCAATGGTTTGGTAGTATATGGTGAAACCTAGCCTCAATAAGATTTTTAACAAGAGTTTTAACCTTATCTTAGGTAACTTTAAAACTAAGGTAGACCATCTCTAAACAATTCCAAAAAAGTATATAGTTAAACAGTTCAAAAACCTAAATAAATCTTTTACTAATGCAATCAAGGGGATTATTAAAGTGTTGAGAATATCATAAGGCATCTGATAAAAATAAGTTTACTATACATCTCATGTCAGAAATTGTGAACTACACTTAAAAATGGTTCATCCATCAGACTAGCCTTGGAACATCCTTTTCTAGCGCCTAACCCAATCAGTGACTTGACGCATATATAGATCAAAAAATGGGGGCTTGTATAAATCTAAATATGCATATATGGATCCAAAAGATGTATGTTATGTAAAGCTAAAGATGCATAACATAACCATTATTTTTTAGACCTTTATATGCATTTATAGATTTATATAACCCTTATTACTTAAATGCACATATGCATTTCTAGATTGACATGACCCTCATTTTTTGATGCATATATACATTTTTAGATTTACATAAGCCCCATTTTCAGATGCATATATATGTCAAATCTCAAAAGGGTTAACTAACCCCACCCAATTAACCTTCCAAAGGGTAAGATAGCAACTTGAGTCAAAGGACAACTACCTTTAAACCAGGATACTAAATTGGTCAGGTAACCAGTATCACTATAATCGCTACTACCTCTCAACCATATAAGATGGCTGATATTATGACTCCGCTTACAGGCCAGCTTTGGCGATGGTCCCGATTAAACCTAAAGCATAACATCAAATTTAAAACTTGAATGAATCAAAATCATCTAAATGGCAACGCTCTAAGTGATTGATGGAGGATTCTCAAGCGAATCAAAAAAACCATCCCGCAGGGTTTAAAAACATCGGGCGTATCAAAATTTAAGAACCAGATGATGAGTAAAGACTTTCAATAAAGCTTACTTTGGGCCAAGCGGGGTAACGTGGTATAAACTTGAAGAGGCAACTTACAAGTGATAGCTTACAGTGGCCAAGTTAGGTTTGGTGGGATAACTTGCTGATCCTTTGGCCCCGGTGTAAGTATTGACTTCTACACCTTAAATGCCGGTTTTAACTTGGATCCCTTGACAGCTAAGCCGGTTATAGGGGGTTGGTAGGTTAGCCTATTTATCGTACCTTTCAATTGACCCAATTTCAAATCAGGGGTAACATATCGCCAGATCTAAAGGTCGAACAAAGCCTGACAAGATGATTAACTTTTTAAAGAAACCCAATAAACTCACAATAGAAAAATCAAGAATCAAATGCAAACCCCTTTCAAGGTGGCTTCAGAGCTAAAACAGATCAAGTGAAATATTAACTGGCTTTATACAATGAGGTATCATGATTCAGGTTGCGCGATTGATGGGGGGCATGATGGCCTTAAGCTGTAAAATTTTTTGGACTTTTGACAAAAAGCTGGCCAGTACCAAGTCGGGATGAGAGGGGTGGCTTATAGTGGAGAACGGGTGGCTTGTGGATGACGGGTAGGGTACAAACGGTAAGCTCAGCCATCAATAGCCAAATCCTCATCGCTGTACGAATCCATGAGGAAGTCAAGGAGGGTGGGATGGGGGCCCTGGGTAGCCGGGTTGCCGGTTTCGGAGTAGTCGGCCACGGAACCCACGCTCAAGTTTATGGGTGGGGGGTGGGGCGAGTCTTCAGGGGTTCCGTTGGGATGCAGCTGGGCTTCGGGGGAAGGTCGGGGAGGGCGGGCTCCCCGTGGGGCGAGTACAGACGGTTAAGCCAGTGAAAGATGGTGTGCTCCACCTTGGTGCGGTTGTGGATCATGTGCAGCTTGGGCCACGTCTTGAGGGCGCCGCACTTGAAGTAGTCCGTCATGCGGGTGAGGTTGGGGTCGCTCACGATGTGGACGTAGTTGTGGAGGCGGATGAAGGGCAGGATGGTGACGTTGCCGTCGAACTTTTGTAGCCACAGGTGGGAAACATCCTGCTGCATGATGAAGGGCAGCAGCTCGAGGTCCCGTAGCACGCGCAGCCACTTTTTGAGATCCAACTTCAGGTAATGCTCCAACGAGGCGGCCAGAAACCCCCCACGCCTAAAGGTTTAATGGGTCATTTAAATAGAAACCATTACCATCCCTTGCCGTTGCGATGGGCTGCCGGGCGGCCAACGCTCCCGCGGTTCTCGTAGTAGAAGACGGCAACATGGGGGTTGGCTTGGCTCACGATGGTGTATTTGACGTTGAATTGAGCGTTTAGCGACTCAATCGGGATGTCCTAAGTTTTGGTCGGATAAGTTCGACACAATTTAAACTACCGCCTTAATGCTGCCATCGCGCCACTTGACCCCTGGGCCCAGGTACGGCTCGAGAGTGCCGTCCCCTGTCTTGACCATCAGCGTGATGGGTTCGAGGACCCCGGGATGGAGGAGCTAGCCAAGACTGGCGTAAGCCTAAAGGGTCCCACCCTTACCTGCCGACCAGATGACCACGTCGGGGGTTGAGAGGTAGTTGAATAGCTTGGTGGGACCATACGAGTTGTGGGGGACGGCCGTGATGTTGAGAATCTTGCCCGTCAGCCGGTACGCCTCAAAAAGGTGGTGTGGCCCTTGGTGACCCACTGGCACTTCTCGGCGAAGTCTCGCGAGGAGAACCTGTCCATTTAATTTGCGCCACCCCAAAGTTGGGCTTACAGGGAACCCACGGTGAACAGGCGACGTAGCTTCCTCTAGGTGGATGCCCACCCGAAGCGGAAGGGCAAAATCAGCACCCAGCCCATACCGCGGACCCACTTACCGAAAGCGGTTCCGCGCAAGCGTTGATCATGACGTGGATGTCAGGGGTGAGCAGCTCCCGCAACTCATCGTCCGTCCGGCAGGCGATCATCGCGGCTAAAGATCAACACCCATCCATTCGCATACCGATCATGGACCCCGCGCTGGTCCCGGTGATGATCTTTGGAAGCATACCGTTGTCCAGAAGCGTACGGACAACCCCTAGCGGTTAAGAATCACGGGCCCACCAATGCCTTACCGAAATGGAAGAAGGCCAGCGAGGCACCGCCACTCAAACAGAGAGCGGACCGCCCAAAGTTGAGGAACGCCGCCTTGAAAAACCGCTTCTTTTCGGAGGCCACCACCTCGTCGGATGCCCCAATCAGGTTGAGCGACTCCACCACTGGTCTATGAGCCAACCATAGCGGCCACCTTTACCTTCATTTAAGAAGTCCTCGACGACCTACGGGCATTAGCCGCCGTCCTTGAGCGTACCTGCTTGGTCCCGTAAAAGGTGTTGGAGTATAGCCGGACGGAGTCGATGTTGCCCACGTTGTTCCGCAGGCCGGCCTGGAGCAGGATCTCCATAAGGCGGTGCACCTTGGAGCCCCTTCGAAACCCGGCCACCTGCTTCAAGAGGTCGGCCACAAGCGCATAGTCGTAGTAGGCCATCTTGGGCTGCCGGCGCCACGCATCCTTTTGCATGTGCGTGTCCAGGGCCAATGCCGCCGCCTTCCACTCAACGTAAGTGGTGGCCCCGCGAAGCCGCTGCCGAAGTTTGCCGAGCTGGCCCCGCCTAAAGATTAATACCTTGACGATTCAACTTGGATTTAACGAAGGCTAAAAGGCTCGCGACGACTAACCGGCGCTAAAGGTGCCCGCCCAGCCAGGCTAGTGACAACGGTTTGGGGGCCAAAAAATTTCGTAAAGCTTACCAGACGTAAACGTACTCCCAAATAGCGACGCTTTGGCGGATGAGGAAGTAGCAGGTGAGCTCAAAGGTGATTACCACGATCACGCAAAGCTACACGCGGGCGAAATTTTTAGTCCCGTCTACCCCGCAGGCATCCGAGACACCAGAAAGCCGATGGTGGTCAGATTTAGGTTCAATTTAAAAGCGAAACCGGGCAGTTCACCCCAATCAGGATGGAACCGGGGGCCATGCGGCACGTGAAGGTTTAAAAACCCCACGGATCCATTTTTAAACGGCTTTAAAGCTACCGATATCAAATTTCAAATGGAACAAGCCTGGGGTTCTAAATACAAAGCTTTGCCAAAAATAAAGGCTAGATTTGGGGCTGGGGGCCAAATATGTAAATTGCCCAAATTTTAAACGCCCCCTCTAAAATGGGTGGGCTGAAGCTTGAGATTGTAACCCAACGTTGGTTTTTAAGCGGAATTGACGCTTAAGATTATAACCCAACCGTTGGTTTTTAAGCGGAATTGACGCTTAAGCGTTGGTTTTTAAGCGGAATTGAAGCTTAACATTATAACCCAACATTGGTTTTAAGAGAAAATGAAACTTAACAATATAACCCAACCGTCAGTTTTTAAGAAAAAAAATGACGCTTAACAATATACCCAACAATAATTTTTAAGAGAGATGAAGCTTAACAAAATAACCCAACCGTAGGGTTTAAAACTTACCAAAAACGGAACCCTAAGTAATAGGTAACCTATACCCTCCGTGGAACAAACTGATGGGCTAGTACCGAGCGCGGTAGCCGGAGTGGAAGCGCCACTTAAGGGTAACGTCTCAACGTGAGCTGGATGTTTCTTAACATCCAGGGGGTCCAAACCGGGTTGGCCTCGATCAGTGGCGGCGACGGCGGCGACCTTTGATACGAGTGGGGAGGCGGTAATCTTTTGAGCCTCGACGAAGGCGTTAATCCCCTTAACATTTAGCCCCTTATAAGCTTGAAGCTTCTCGTAAAGCTTGGGGTTCGACTTGTCCATCGTTGAGTTGAAACGCTTAATGAGATTCTAAACCTTGGTCTGGCCTGGCGTCACAGATTATTACGTAGTTGATTTTAAATGGGGTTCAAATTTGGTTTCCCCCAAATTAACCCGCTAAATGGGTTCAAATTTGGTTTCCCCCCGATTAACCCGCGCCGCCCTATAAAACCTAAATCAAATGACGAGGTTTAAGTTTCTAAAATCCACGCCAGACCCCCTAGCTCGAGGTTTTCCAAATTTAAAATTTGTTGGTTGGGAAACTTTTCAACCCAATTTGATAAAATTATATCCGTTCCATTTTACCAGCCTTACTTAAACCAACCTTCCCACCCTTTTAGATAAGGTGGTAAGCATCCTTTAGGTGACACTACTTTATTACCTAGCCTATCCTTTATTTTACATCGGTTCTAACCTAATTTAAATTACACGTTGGTCCAAACCTTTAGACACTGTGATTTAATCTGATGCCTAATGAGTTTTATGATTTTAGTAAAGATCAGAGTTATCTTCCATGAGATCGGTTATCCCCCTTTAGGTTGGGACCACCTAGTGCTAAAAAAGCTATCTTCCATTTATACCATCAATTATGCGGATGCCAAAAGTAAGATATCCATATACACATCTTCGAAAGAGCATACCAGATATATGAATGGCCTAACATGGTATAACTTTATAGCAGCCACCTAGATAGAATGCCACCATCTCAATTTGGACCAAATTGTAGCTAGGCTCGATTCTATACCTTCAGCAAGGTTGACATCACGCTTTGAAACTTTTCATCTATACTAACTAATTAACAACTCCAGAGGAACCCTAGGATACATGGTGCGGCACCTTACTATAAATCTAACTGAGGGGAACCCAGTCATATACAAGCAAGATCAGAGAACACCCTGGGACCCGCCCGACGTTATATAAGACGTAGGGAAGTTTTACTTTCCTTATTGGAAATGATTTATAGATCTATTTGAGGTGCGAGGGTATATACCTCATGGGTAAAACGGTAGGTGCCAGGAAAGATATAGTTGATACTTTTACCCTTCACGATTTTAAATGGGTTTTGGTTTGGCGTGTCAACCACATTTATGAGGGATGCACTAGAAAATTTTAAGGGGTCGAACTAGGCTGAGCCAGGAAAGATAACCGGCAGTGATTTAGCTTACAGTGAGCTATCGACATCTAAGATACTAAGGGTAATGAGCACTTTAGGCAATGTGAATGTATAAGATACTAGGTTTATAGGATCAATCAAATTGATTAACTAGGTTGATAATCAAGGAGGGACACTTATTAACTTACCTTCGATTATAAAGTTTCTCTGATTGCCAATTTCGTAGATTTAAATTAACCCTCATACCAACTAGTTCATTGTAAAAGGCTTGAAAAGTAGTAGTACTAGACCAACTGGTCTAATCTACGATTTCTAGGCCACCTACCTTAGATATGGTTTAAGTGTGATGTGATTATAATGGACAGGTTCGTATACTCTTATGATTAACTTTTATTGCTATAGCGGATAAGTTTTTAGGCGTGGATTTGGAGTCTATCACATTCATCTCCTTCTGAGAGGTAGGTAAACTTTGGCTCATGAAAGAGACACATGCGAAGCAAGCTAATGTATTACACGAGAGGCAAGATAAAGTATTAATGTCGTCAAATAGCCTTGCATGTATGACATACCCTGAAGACCCATAGTTTTTAATAACTTATATATATTAAAGGTCTGCGAATGACGCTTTGCTTGTAAAGGAATGAAGTAGAATTACATCGACCTATCAGCCTATTGCATGGGTAACTTTGTGATATGACCGGTTCAGATTAATCTAACTATTGCGCTAAAGTTGAATAGAGCTTCCAGTTAGTTATCTAAAAGGTTTGCATAAACCCTTTTAGGAGAAAGAGATAACTGTAAGCTTATGAGAAGGATCCTCCGGTTTAGAATGGCGATGGCATATCCTTAGTATGAAAGGAAAAAAATGCTGAAAATTCAACCAAAATGGTCTTCAACTTAGTAACCTACTTTCCTTTGTAAAAGTAAAGGCCAGGTTAGTTTTGATATTAATTTTTATATGTTTATGCTCTAATATCATCAGTTTTTAAGATGGGTTGATGATAAGATATTCAGTCCAATATAGATCCCCCTATATTTAACCATCTTGGCTGCAGGTAGGGTTATCCTATCCAACCCATGGCACGCCCAAGCTTGGTAGAGGGATGGAAGCTCCATTAAGCCTTCTCATATGAGTTTAAAGGCTCTATGGGTAGATAGGATATAATGTAACGATAATTTTGGATGGGCAGCTTCATCGATTGCTCAACTTTGATAAGATGTCAGCACTGTGCCTGACATGGGGGAGTTTTCATAACCTTAAGTAGAATCTGCCACCCTCACCTGATTCATCTGCCCAGTACACCAGCTTATTAACTATAAACTTTGACAGGTGCTCATTGCTTAGCATGCGCAAGTTATTCTTTACGTGCCTCCAATAAGGTTGGACATCCCATATAATTTAGTTGTGGTGCAGGTACCAAAGTTTTTTAAAGTTAGACAGCCTTACTTTATAAAAAAATTAATTTTATCAAAATCTATTAAAAGTGTTGTCAGGAAGTTGATATAACTGGATGATACGCTATACATTCCAGCAGATTGGAAATTGGAGTTGAGACAAGTCTCGAGATTGACTGAAAAGTTATATGGATGAAAAGCAAATTGATTGAAGTGTTGATCATTTGGCAAATTGAGGAAAATTCTCCTAAAACATCAAGATAGATAAAACTCCTAGAAAAGGGAAAATGAATAGGAGATTACCAAGCTGAGGATGCATTTGGCTTGGGAGACTGAAATTTAATAGTTGATTAAAAGATTGAGAAGGGAGGTCTTTTGGAGGGTTTTTGGTAGATAAGTCTTCAATTATTAGAGGATTAATAAAGTGTCAATAGGGGCAATCGCTCCATATATCATCAATTGGATTTTTATTAGAGTTGGCAATATCTATTGTCACAATTCTGATATTACTGGACAATAAGCCCTAAGTTGGTATGGCGAAACAGATGGAATCTGCTGAGTTGATATGAGTTATGGTAATTTGAGCACTTCAAAATGAGGCAATATTGGGTTGTTAGAGAAATTGCCTCAAATTAGGTGATTGGGAAATTAACAAATGAAGAATTGGTGGAACCAATGAGATATGGTGAAGTGAATTACTAATCCATGAAAACAGTATCATCTGAGGTTGCTACAGTACAAGTGAGATGAGATGATTAAGAAGGGGTTGGTTGTTAATAGTTTAGAGGTAGCAAAACAGCGAGGATCAGCTGTGTTTATTATATTAATAAAGAAGTATAGTGGGAGCAAGTGCTCCATAATTATTAAATAAAGTATATTTCTGTTGTTTTAAGAACAACAATCCTCATATCGTTGGTCCTATTGCTCAGTGGGTCAAACCCTGTGCAATATTGATTACAGCATATCTCAACAATAATGCCAATTTTATAACAGTGGTGCTTACTACAGGGGGCCCATTGATCAATCACATAGACTGACAAGCGTTTCTCAGTCACTAGTCATATCTTATCTGGCTTGCTTTACTAAGGAATTATCTCAACACACAGCAACTGTTGAATATGCAGAACTTAAGCTTTCTCTGGATGCTGTGCTTAAATGGAAGAAGGAGCTTCTGCAAGAATGTTGTATTGACAAGCTGCCTCCATTTGATCGTAATGGAAACATCCATGGATTCTTTAAACAATTTGAGTTTACAGTAGAAGGAGCTTCAGATCAGCATAAAGCCAAATTACTAATGTCCATCCTGGATGTTGGAAGCGCCAACCAAGTTACTTGCTATCTTCCCAACAGTTCTGTTACCTATCGACAAGTGAAGGATACTGTGCTGTGGTTGTTTGGAGGAGCTTCAAAAATGGCACAATAGAAGGCTGAGTTTTTTACCATTGGGTTTCAACATAATGAGACCCTCACTACATTTGTTGATCAATTCTCAGCAGAAGCCCATGTGTTAATTGGGGCAGGAGTTTTAACTTAATGTGACATAAGCATAGCATTGACCTCTGCTGTGAAACCATACTGAGCTTTTTAATGCCTTGGCTCCATATTTAGAGGTTGACTTACCCTTGCTTAAACTTGTTCAAATCTTACACCATCTATTCGCTACCTTCCCTCCACCCAATATTGAGCGGAAGCCTAATGCCTCTACTGCTAGCCTTTTTTATCTGAAGGAATTATCTCTCCCTGTTCAGCATCTGGTTGGCATCCTCTGGCCTTATCATCGATAAAAGCTTCACCTCCAACCCAACTGCCAACAGCAGTTTACCTATTGGAAGGGCCAGGTTACACTGTTTGATTCTAGCCTAACCCTTGGGGTGGCTCATTTTACAACAATCAAGGTCGCAGGTCTTATGGGGTCAATTGCTTTTTGTGTGGTCACTCTGGGCACCTGGCTAGAAGTTGTCATAATCATTGGGTCCAGTACCTACTGCAGGAGCAGTCTCAATAGGGAAAAGTCAGAGTGGAGTAGAGATGGGACTCTCTACCTCCGCTATTCTGACCCAAAACGTCCCATCAGAACCTATTCCTGTACCTTCAGTGGAAGTTCCTCAGTATGATGCCTTCTTATATCAGCGACCAGTTGGAGGGGTGAATGTGCTGACACGAATGCAATTCATGGACATGGTAGAAGCAGGCTCTCAGGAACAACCAAAGCCTTATGCTTATCAAATATTCGATCACCTTTCTACTGACAAACCAGATTCATTAGCTGATGCGCTTCTCTTGAAAGGGGTAAACATGGCCCTCCATGTGGATACTATTGTTAAAGAATACCCTAAAGTGGGGAAGGGTATTATGAGCTTCATTGGAAAAAAGATCTGTTAATTGTCCATGTCTTAAAACAATCAGATGCATCTTACTCTGAGAGTACTTACTGTGAAACTGCCATAGCAAAAACTCGAGTTTGTGCAAAAATCGATACAGATGCCCCAATAAACATAGTATCCACAAAGTTGGTGTCAAAGTTGGCATTAAAGCCTGACGTGGAGCATCATATGGTGTATGGGACCGCAGGCACAGAAAGCACAGTATCGGAAGGAGCATATAGTGCGCTACCTTTTCAGTTTAGTGTTGATTGTCATTGTAGCCCCAGCTATAGTGTTACCAAACAATAACTATGACCTGTTAATTGGAACCGCTTTTATGTGCCACTTTGGGGCTGTTGTTGATATGACAGCGGAGACATTTGAAATTATGGGGCAGTGGATCCCAATCTACTTCACTTCCAGCAGAATGCCAAAGGATCCTGTACACATGAGTCAAATTAATCTTGCATAAAGTGATGGAGTGGTTTCAGTTCGCTATCATCAAATAAAAAGCAAGACTTGGGCCCTTCCCCATCAAATTTATAAATATCAAGGGCTACTGATTAGAGCCGCTGGCTCTATATCTATTCCCTCTGGCCATCAAGCAATCATAAGCACTGAGTTAGAGGTGAAAGTGCCTGATGGGCTATATGGGGAGGTCATTGGGCCCTATCAACAATCATGGCTTAGGCCCCACATGACCCCTGGCATTATACTCCTGGGGCATGGGGAGATCAAGGTCTTGGTAGCAAATATTTAGGATAAACCAATGCAAATCCAACAACACCAAGTAGTTGCATTCCTCCATTTCATTCCAGTTGAGGAGGTCCTCAGGATTCATGAGATTGGTTCATTGGATGACTTTGGTCTTCCCATTGAAACACATCCTGGCGTAATGGCAGTTGTACCGCATGAAAATTTAATGGGGTTAACTGAAGATCAGAAAGATTGAGCGGAAGCCTTATTTTAAAAATACAAAGAGATCTTTTGCTGTCAATGATCATGATTTAGGGTGCACCCAAGGAGTGACCCATCGAGTGGACACTGGGGATCATCCCCCCATCAAATCTTGGCCAATCCGCTGATCTAGAGCAGTGGAAGCAGTTGTCACAGCAGAAATTGATAAACTGTTGGAGCAAGGAATTCTTAAACCATCAAAGAGCCCATGGGCTTCCCCTGTCCTAATTGTCAAAAAGAAGGATGGTACTAACTGGGTAGTAATAGACTACCACAAGCTCAACAGCATTACAAAAAAGGACTCATACCCTTTGCCACAAATTGATGATGTGTTGGACCGGTTGGGGGAGCTCATTACTTATCCACAATGGATTTGATATATCTGGCTATTGGCAGATTAAGTTACCTATTGCAGAACAAGAAAAACGCGCCATTATCACATCAAAAGGGCTTTTTTAACTAACACATATACCACAAGGGCTGTTTAATGCCCCAGCTACTTTCCAACGGGCAATAAACACTATCCTTGGCAGCTTGAAGCTGTCATGCGTTCTTGTATACCTTGATGATATTAACATTTTCTCCCACATGTTTTCTGGGCACCTTAACCATTTGGAAGAGGTATTCCGCCAGTTGTCTAAAGCCAACATAAAAAAAACCTCAGAAATGTCAATTTTTTAAGGATCAGCTAGAGTACCTCAGCTTTTAGTTGATGCAACAGAGCTGATGCCCCAACCAGCTTAGGTGGAGGCATTTGGAAGATGACTATACCAAGCAGTAAGTGATATTTACAAGTATATTTAAGGATGGTTGGCTACTATTGCTGATTCATATCTAACTTTAGTTGTATTGAAGGTCTGCTGTTTGAAGTATTAAACAAAGATGCCACGTTTGTATGGATGGAACACTGTCAACACTCCTTTGATACTCTTCAAACTGCATTGATCAATGTGCCAGTGCTATGCTACCCAAATTTTGAAAAGAAATTTACTGTACAGATGGATGCATCTCTTTCCACTGTGGGGGCAGTTATGTCCCAAAAATATGATCAAGGGGAGGAGCACCCAATGGCGTATTGCAGCCAGAGCCTGAATAGCCATGAACGAAATTAACTGTGACCATGCAGGAGTGCTTAGCAGTGATTTATGCATAAAAGCAATTCAGAGTATATCTGCATGGTGTAAAGTTTAAAGTCATAACAGATAATGCCTCGTTATGCTGATTGCAGAACCTTAAGGAGCTGGAGGGTCATCTAGCCCAATGGGCCCTTAAATTACAGACTTACAACTTTGAGATCCTTCACCGATTAGGAGCAAAACACCAGAATGATGATTGCTTGTCGAGGATATCAACTATTGCAGCTATGGCAGACCTGAGTGATATTATGTATGACAAGATGTTAGCAGAAAGTATGATTATGAGCCACCCCAAGTCATCAAGGTGTTGAATGAAATGTGAGCCAATACCTTCCAGTGGAATGGTGAGTTGTACAAACGGATTGGCAACTCCACAGTAAACTTCCCATGACCCTCACCACAGCCTAACATTATCAAGAGTGCACATAAAGCAGTTGGTCATGGTGGCATGCATAAGATGTTAAAATTATTGCGGCCTTGGTATTACTGGGAAAGCATGAACTTTGATGTGCTTGATACTATCTCCTCCTGTCACCAATGCCAAGTGGAAAAGTCATTCCACCGGAAGACCTCATACCAGTTAGTGAAGCCACACTTTGCTTGGCATACAGTTTCCTTTGATGTTGTTGGTCCTCTGCCAACAGGAGCTAACCATTCCAAATATATCCTGGTGGCAATTGACCACTTGACCAGGCGTGTTGAGGCGCATGCCATTTGGGACCTGGGGGCAGTTACTGTGGCTAAGTTTGTAATGGAGTGCATCATACAGCATCACAGATGTCCGCAGTTTATACTTACCAACAATGGTACTAATTTTACCTCCCACATACTTCCCAAGCTCAATGAAATGATGGCCATCCGTGGGGTTCTAACAACCCCATATCACCCAGAGTCCAATGGAATGGTTGAACGGGTCAATGGGACCCTGGTGAACATACTCCAGAAGCTGGTTACTGATAGGCCCTCTGATTGGAGTACCCTCCTTTCTACCACAGTGTTCACCTACAATATTAGCTACTATTCTGCCACGGGGAAAAGCACATTCCAATTGCTTTATGGGTGGCACCCCACTTTGCCTGCGCTCCTATATGCTTGTGTAGAGGACACTAGCAGAATGGATCCACAATGCTATTTGACCTCCTTAATGAATACACTGATTAAATTGCAAACTGAAGCGTACTCATTCAGCTTAGCCAAGAAAATCAAAAACCAGGCTGCTGATCAGGTATGGCAAAGTGGCCTTGCACAATTCAAAGATGGAGAATTAATTCTATTCTATGATCAACATGGGTTCAACCAGAAACTTAAGCTGGCCAGTATCTGGATTGGGCCATTCAAAGTCATTGAGAAGACAGGATTAGATGCATACACTATCAAGGACCACGCTAGTGGTCAGATATCAACCGAGTGCATGTGAAGTTCCTCCGGGCATATAAGCAATAGGAGCCTCATCGTCCAGTCAAGGAGGGGTGATATCACAATTCTGATATGACTGGAAGATAAGCCCTAAGTTGGTATGGCAAAACAGATGGAATCTCCTGAGTTTCTATGAGGTATGGATATTTGAGCACTTCAATATGAGGCGGTATTGGGTTGTTAGGAAAATCGCCTCAAATTAGGTGATTGGTAAATTAATGAATGAAGAATTGGCAGAACCTCTGAGATATGGCAAAGTGAATTACTAAGCCATGAAAGCAGTAACATCTGAAGTTGCTACGATACAAGTGAGATGAGATGATCAAGAAGGGGTTGGTTGTTAATAGTTTAGAGATAGCAAAACAGCGAGGATCTGCTGGGTTTATTGTATTAATAAAGAAGTATAATGGGAGCAAGTGCTCCATAATTATTAAAAAAAGTATATTTCTGTTGTTTCAAGGGCAACGATACTCATATCGTTGGTCCTATTGATCAGTGGGTCAACCCTGCACAATATTGATTATGGCGTATCTCAATGATAACGCCAATTTTATAGCATCCATATCATCCAATTCAGTTGCTCAGCGGCTAATACCCTATGTAAACCAACTCAGCAGAATCAAGCCATTATGCTAAAAACTAACAGTGGTGCCCATTACACGGGGCCACTGGTCAACTGTAGCTTATTGACACTAGGGCAGAATGGTGAGCCCTCACTCATTATAATAAAGCCTGGTTGGATTTAACATGTGATATGCTGAGGAAGCGCGGGAAGCATCCAACAATGAACAAGTACTTTTTATAGTAACAGAGACAGGGGATGAAGATGCTATGATCAATTTGCAATTAGAAACTTGTTCTGAGTTGGCAGCAGATCAACAAGGTCGCTCTACAAATGTGACCCCTAGCATCTGCATGGCATTATAAAATGGCTTCTGTGGGGGTACCAACTCTATGATATGATGTGGGGGAGCATGATTTGAGTTTGTTCTACAATCAACAGGACCAAGAAACCCGCTATTTATTGTACATGTCCTATCTGGATGCAACTATCATGGAGTTGTCTTGGTGGCTTAATACCAACAGAACATAAGAGTATCTAGTCGCATATGCGCAGCCATCTATCCACCAGTTACTGCATGTGCCGGCTCACCATAATATTGAAATTGGGGATGTCATAAGGTTCATTCAAGTGCAGCAGAATGATACTCACATCCTACTTGACTGTCTTGATCACTCTTTTTTGGATGTGCAGGGGGTGCTGGTACAGGTGGACCACTGTGTTGGGGATTTCACTGTTGATTAGACGTTTTGGTTCCACAGTTGAATCAAGAGTTACCTCAAGTGATAGGGGAATTGTTGGATCAGTGCAGTCTATCAGTAGAATAGATTTGGGATGTAACCACGTTGAGAAGCAACAACAAGCATGTTATAAAATTGGACGTTATCATTAGGACCACCATATTGTTCTTACAGGTCAAACCCACTGAGCAACAGACAGATGATGTGGGGATTGTCAGTCCTTCAGACACACTTGAAAATATACTAAAAATATGAGCAATCGCCCCAATTGACTCTTTTATTTATTAGTATAAATACAGCGACCTTTTGCTGTTATGCTCTCTCTAGTAAAACACCTCCTTCTCTCAATCGCCCATCTCACTTATATACAGCGGCTTTAGAAGATACTGCTCTCATATCTTGGGCTATTCTATTCTGCCGATTTTCCTCGATTTTGGCTTGTTATTCTCTAGCTCTCTATCGCCCTAATTGTAGGCGATCTACTTCATATTTTTCGAATGTCAACATTGACTTATTGCCTTATTTAGAGGCGATCTAATAATAACATATTATATCCCAATATCACCTCATCTTGAGGCACTCAAATAATTGTAACTGATATCATGCTCGGCGGATTCTTCCCAATCTTCCCTAGCTTTCCCACAGTTAACATCCATTCATATTGAAATCGTGACATTACCCCCTCCTTGATTGGACAATAAGGCTCCTATTGCTTGTATGGTTGAAGGAACTTTGCATGCGCTCAGTTAATGATCCAACCACTTTTAGGGTCCTTGATGGTATATGCGTTGACCCCAGTTTTCTCTATAACTTTGAACGGACCAATCCAAATACTGGACATCTTATGTTTCCACTAAAAACCATGTTGATTATGGAAGAGAACCATATCACCTTCCTTGAACTGCACCAACCTGCTACAACATACCTGATTGGCAGCCTAATTCCTGATCTTCTTGGCTAAGCTGAAGGAATATGCTTCAGTTTACAATTTTGATCAAAGTGTTTGCAAGGTTAGTAAAATAGTGGTGGGGTTCCATTATGCCAGTGTCTTCTACACATGAATAAAGTAACGCTGTAAGAGCCAGGTGTCAGCCATATAGTAGTTGGAAGGGACTCTTCCCTGTGGCAGAGTGGTAACTAATGTTATAGGTAAACATAGCAGTGCAAAGGAGGGAGCTCCAATTGGAAGGTCAATCTGTTACTAATTTTCATAGTATGTTCACCAGAGTCCCATTCACCCGTTCAACCATTCCATTGGATTTGGGGTAGTATGGGTCATCAGAACCCTGCAGATTCCCATAAGCTCATTCAGTTTAGTGAGGATGTGCGAGATGAAGTTGGTTCCATCATCAGTGAGAGTAAACTGAGGGCAGCAATGTTTCTGAATAATACATTTCATCATGAACTTGGACACTGTAACTTCCACCAAATCTCATATCACCCTTGCTTTGACCTACCAGCTCAAGTGGTCAATAGCTACAAGAATATACTTACACCAGTTGGCTCCTGTTGGCAAGGGACCAATGACATCAAGGGAAACTGTGTGCCAATCATAATATGGTTTCACTACCTGATATGAAGTCTTACAGAGGAATTGCTTCTCCACTTGGCACTGATGGCAACAGGAAATAGTTTCGATCACATTGAAGCTCATGCTTTCCCAATAGTACTAAGGGCGCAACAATCCATTGTCTTACGCACCCCACCATGTCTGACTGCCTTTTGGGAGCTCATAAGGGTTCCTGGCTGTGCTGAGGGTTGTGGAAAATTCACCATAGAATCGCTGGTCTGCTTGTACAGTTCCCCGTAACATTGAAAGATATTCGTTCACATCTCGTTTAATGCTTTGATCACTTGGGGCAGATCATCATCATATTTTCCACTGAGCATCTTATCGTACATCACATCGCTGAGGTCCGCCATCATGGCAACAGTTGGCAATCAAGATAAACAGTCAGCGTTCTGATGCTTTACTCCTGGGCGATGAAGAATCTCAAAATCATAAGCCTGCAGCTTAAGAGCCCATTGACCAAATGGCCTTCAGGTTCTTTGAGGTTCTGCAACCAACGTATTGATGTGTGATCTGTTATGACTTTGAACTTTACCCCATTCAAGTAGACTCTAAATTGCTTATATGTGTAGATCACCGCTAAGCACTCCCACTCAGTCACAGTATAATTACGCTCATGGCAGTTCAGACTTCAACTGCAGTACCCTACAGTATGTTCCTCTCCCTCGTCATCTTTATGAGAAAGTACTTCCCCAACAATGGGAAGGGACGCATCTATCTATATGATAAACATTCAATCAAAGTTTGGATAGCATAACACCGGTGTGCTTGTCAACGCCATATGAAGTGTATTGAAAGCATATTGATGACGTTTCATCCATTCAAACACAGCATCCTTTTTTAACAACTCGAATAGTGGCCCCCCAATACAGCTAAAATTAGGGATAAAGCGCCAGTAGTAACCATCCATTCCCAAAAACCTGTATGTCACATTTACTATTAGGTATAGTCCTTTTGCTGATGGCTTCCACCTTAGCCAGCTGTGGTTTCAGCCCTTTAGAGTCTACCATGAACCCCAGGTATTCCTGCTGATCTTTGAAGAAGTTACATTTTTGAGTCTTAATCTTAATGTTCATCTCAGCCAGCTGGCGGAATACTGCTTCTAAATGATCAAGGTGCTCTGAAAAAATCTGAGAGAAAACGTTAATATTGTTGAGGTATACAAGGATGCATGGCTGTTTCAGGTCACCAAGAATTTTGTCCACGGCTCACTGAAATGTAGCCAGGGTGTTGCACAGCCCTTAAGGCATCCATGTCAGTTGAAAAAGGCCTTTGGAGGTGATTACATCATATTTTTCCTGTTCCGCCATGGGTAACTCAATTTGCCAATAACCAGATATTAAGTCCATCACTGAAAAATAATGGGCTCCCCTAACTAATCCAAAGCATCGTCAATCCTTGGCAAGGAGTATGAGTCCTTTTTGTAATAATTTTGAGCTTCTGGTAGTCTATTACTACATGGTTGGTGCCATCCTTCTTTTTTACAATCAGAATGGGCGAAGCCCATGGACTCTTGGATGGTTTGAGCATCCCTTGCTCTAGCAACTTGTCAATTTTGTTAGTGACAACGTCTTTCACTGCCCTTGATTGGTGGATTGGTTGAGACCTTATAGGGGAATGATCTTCTGTGTCTACTTGATGGACCACCCCCCAAACACACCCTAAGTCATGATCATTGACAGTAAAAATATCCTTGTACTTATGAAATAAAGCTAATGCTTAGTCTTTTTGCTCTTCCAATAGTCCTACTAGATTACTCCATGGTACCACCATTAGTACGCCAGCCAATTCCTTGACTGGTAGACCAAATTCATCCAACAACCCAAAACCATGAACCTGAAGGACCTCTTCTATTAGAAACAAGTGTAACTATGCTACTATTTGGTGTTGGTAGATTTGCATTGGTTCGCTCTGGAGGTTTACTAACAAAACCTTAATCTCTCCATGGCCCAGAAGTATAATCCCTGAAGTCACATACGACTCAAACTGCGTTTGATGATAGAGCCCATTGACTTCCCCATATAGCCCAATAGGTACTTCCACCTCTAACTCAAAGTTCATTAAGACTTGGTGTCTAGAAGGAATAAATATGGGCCCTGCAGCTTGAAGAGATATCCCTTAATATTCATATATTTGCTGGGGAAGGGGCCGAGTCTTGTGCTTTAGTCAGTGATAGCGCACTGGCATCACCCCATCACTATATGCAAAGTTGATATGACTCATATGCACCAGATCCTTCAGTACTCCACTAGAGGTAAAGTAAATTGGGATCCGCTGTCCCAGAATGGCAAGGGTCTCCTCCATCATATTAACAACAGCCCCAAAATGTCGCAGGAAGGAAGTTCCAATTAACAAGTCGTAGTTTTTGTTTGGTGGGCAATTGCTGGAGCTACAATGACAATGGACCCAAAGCGCAGAGGTAGCGCACTGCAAGCCCCCTCAGAGATGGTGCTTTCTGCTCCATCAGTTCCATACACCATTTGATGGTCCACATCAGGTTTTAACGTCAACTTCGCCATCAACTTAGTGGAAACTATGTTGACTGGAGCACCAGTATCTATTATAGCGCAAACTCTATTTTTCGCTACAAAAATATCACAGTATGTAAACTTAGAATAAGAAAAATATTGGCTGTTTAATAAGTGGACATTTACAGGATCTCTTTTTAAGAAAACTCATTTTCCCCTCACCAACTTGGGGATATTCTTTGACAATGGCGTCTACTGTAAGGGCGACGTTTACTCCTTTCAGAGTTGGCGCATCTGTGGCAGAGTCAAGCTTGTCTAAGGAGGCTTGATTAAGCACTTGACAGGAATACAGCTTTGGTTGTTCTGGGGATTCTTCATCCAACGCTGCCTTGGATTGAGCACATGTCACTACATTCCCTCCTCCAACTGGCTGCTGATATAAAATTCCATCATCAAATGAGCGACTTCCGCAGGATATACTACTATTGATTCAGGGACGTTTTGGGTTGGAATCACGGAGGTAGAGGGTCCCATCTCAACTCCACTCCATCTTTTCCTGATAGTATTGATCTTGATGTACGTAGTTCACCTGGCGGTTATGGCAGAATTTTGCCAAAAGACCAGGGCGGCCACATTCATAGCAGTTAACACTATAAGAGCCACATCCTTTATTGTCATAAGAGGGTCCAAGTTTGAAAAATTTGGGGTCATTTGGCGTAACCAGGCCCAGGTTGGGTAAGATGATTGTTGACATTTGGCGTAGCTAGGTCCTGGTTGGTAGCTGTGTTGCTGACAGTTTTCGTGACCATCCCATTGATGCTGATTGAACTGTTGAGTATAATTCATCTGAGGAAGAGGCGCAGAGTTATAGTAAGGTCAAGGATTGCTAAACGGAGTCAGAGTCAGATGAGAGTATTCTCCTGAATAAGAGGGTGCAATAGAGGTGATAGTCTTCTGTTTCATATTCAGCGGTGGGAAGTTAGGGGATATACAACGTAAAAACTGTACAATCTTGATCAGAGGTACATCATCATCCAGAAAAGCGGCGAAAGACATTTTGAAGCTCTTGGTATGGCTTCACCACGGAGGTCATGACAATGCACATGTTGGATTCTGCTAAGTACCCTGCCCCAATCAGCACGTGGGCTTCCATTGTAGATCGATTAGCAAACTCCAGGAGAGTCTCTTTTCGGCGGAATCTGATTGTTAAGAATTCCGCTTTTTGCTTTCTGCTTTCCGCTGTGACATCTTTGAGGTACCCCCAAACAGGCGAAGCATGGTATCCTTCACATCCTAATAGGTGATAGAGCTAATTGGGAGGTAACAGGTGACTTGATTGGCACTCCTGACATCCAAGGCGGATATTAACAATTTAGCCTTCCATCTATCAGATGCACCTTCTGCTGCAAATTCAAACTGTTTGAAGAAACTATGGATGTTCCCGTTTCAGTCAAACAGAGGTAGTTTCTTGATATTTACCTCCTCATCCCATTCACAGTTTTTTGGCCCTACTGAGGAATGGGTCGAGATCCAAAAGCAGTTTCCCAATGAGAAGCTGGACCAGCAGAAGTTGGGATGTCCACCACTTCAGGGGTAGCGTGACCTTCTGCCATGGGCGGCACTACCATTACTTGAGGGAAATGGTGTTCCAACTCATATTCGTATCCAGTACTACCATCCTGGGTGTAGTAGCTCCGACCAGCATCATATTCTTCCTCGTATGATGCCCCTTCTTGATGGTCATCCTCATCCCAGTGAGAAGACCAAGAGGGACTGGTCAATTTTTGCTCTGAGCACTGCAGCTGTTTGGTAGTATCATCCAACCAGTTAGCAAGTTCCTTGTTTTGTTGTCCCAGAATTTGCATTTGGCTAAATGTGCTATCAAGCTGGTGCATGATAGCATTTCGTTCTTGAAGGAGTTCATCCTGTTTTTTGAGCACCTCATCTAAGGTAAGTTTGAATTCCTCATACCCAGCTGGTGCAATGTTTTGTGAAGATTCCCCAGCAACACAGGATGTATAGGACATGGCTGGCGACTGGAGTTTTGTAGTACTTGGTGGTTGATCAATGGGCCTCCTGTAGTGAGTACCACTGTTATAAAATTGGATGGTATCATTAGGATCCGCTGTATTGTTCATACAGGTTGAACCCACTGAGCAACAGACAGACGATGTGGGGATTGTCAGTCCTTTGGACACACTTGAAAATATACTAAAAATAGGAGCAATCGCCCCAATTGACTCTTTTATTTATTATAATAAATACAGCGACCTTTTGCTGTTCCGCTCTCTCTAGTAAAACACCTCCTTCTCTCAATCGCCCATCTCACTTATATACAACGGCTTCAGACAATACTACTATCATAGCTTGGGCTATTCTATTCTGATGATTCTCCTCGATTTTGGCTTGTTATTCTCTAGCTCTCTATTGCCCTAATTGTGGGCGATTTAATTTATATTTGTCAAATGTTGATATCACCTTATCACCTTAACACCTGTAAAGGGGCAATCCAATAACCCGTTATATCTCAATATCGCCTCATCTTGAGGCACTCAAATAATTGTAACTGATATGCTCAGCGGATTCTTCCCAATCCGCCCTAGCTTTCCCACGATTATCATCCAGTCATATCAGAATCATGACAAAGTATTTTATGATGGACATGGCAGAATGGGTGGAAGCGCTTGAAGATGCAATAGCTTAGATCAGGGAAAGGGTGATTCTGACCAAGCAGCGGATAATGGATCATGTTGGCTCCATAGCAGCTGCATTCAGCCAATTTTCCATCAAGTAGAGTAATCATCAGAAGGCTGATAATGCGCTCATCCCCTTGTCAACGCCCCAAAATGTCTCCAGTTGGTACATCAGGTTACACTATTGGAAATCGTTAGTCAGGCCAATCCAGTCAAGCCATTCCTCTTCCATTCATTGAGACAGGAGGGTATGCGGATATGCAAGTATGGCTGGATACCCTTCAACGGGTCAATTAGGAACTGGTTCAAGAATGAGCTGCCCTCATTAACCAAGTAGATGACTCTAACTGACAAGCGTATGATGCTGGCAGGCAGCATGCAAGAATGCAGAGCACAATGGAGGACGTTATCTCATGACTTCAGGAAGTGGAGAGGGAGCTGGACTCTGTATGGAAAATCTGTCATGAATTGAAAAATCAGTATGAGATGCTTCAACAGGAATGTCAAGATGGCCAGTGTAGGTGTTACTTGGTTAAAGCGGAACAGATAATAAACGAGTATGTTACTGAGCAAGCCAGAACTGGGGGAAATGGTGCAGTTAGCCGTGATTTGGGGAGGAATGCTATGGATCAGCCAACAAGTATCCCATGGAGGTCATGGCAGACCCTCCTCACAACCCTACTTCTTCTGAGTCCAATTCAGCGGATTTGCTTCCATCCGGCCATCCCTATAATAGCTCACAAGGGGATGTTTCCCCCAGTCATTTGGAACCTAATTTGGCTTCTCCTCGTGGCCGGAGCCAGGAGAAAAATAAAGCTGTTCAAATTGAGAAATTACCACCCTTCAGTCATGATGGGAATATGCATGGTTACTTTAAGAAAATCAAATCCTCCATGGAAGGGGCCTTGGATTAGTGGAAAGCAAAACTGTTGCTGTCTGCTTTGGACATGGAGAGCGCCAATCAAGTCACCTGTTACCTTCTGAATAGATTGGTATCTTACAAAGAGGCAAAAGCAACTGTTCTCAGGCTGTTTGGGGGTGAAGCATAGATTGCTCAACAAAAGGATGTCTTCATAACTGTGCAGTTCCACTAAAACGAGTTTCTGTTGGAATTTACTGAGCAATTCTTGGTGGAAGTGTATGTGTTAATAGGAGCCAACATTTTATCCACCAAAGATGTAGGTATAGCAATGACAGCTGCAGTCAAACCATATTGGGAATTACATAACGCTATGTCTCATGTGTTGGACGAAGATGTGGGGCTTATTTAGATCGTGAATACTTTAAATCATCATTCCTCCACGTTTAGCTCCCCCAATGTAGAGCAAAAGACCCCTGCTGTCACAGCAGCATACTCATCAGGATATGGGCCACTGCAACCAAGCTATAAACCATTGGAAAATATTCGTCCATCTTACATATCAGCAGATCCTTTTAGTCATATGTACGCTCAGATGACTCGTCTCTGACCTTTCAATAGTACCGTTAATTTTTAAACTGGTCCTTCCGCTGCAAGTTATAGATGTGAACTCTTCATGAATGCTTGCTTCCTATGTGGAAAAAGAGGGCATTATGCGGGTAATTGCCCTGGCAACCAGATGGTGTATGTGATGCCATCTGGGAAGATTGATTAGGAAAATTTGAGCGGAGTAGAGATAGGACGCTCTACCTCCATTAAAACAAATATAATTGTCTCCAATGATTCTCAAGAGTCCCTTCGCATAGGACTCAGTACTCAGCTGGACGACTTGCTATACCAATAGCTTCCATTGGATACCCCAGATTCTGTTCCAGAGAGTGATTATTTGGCACCAAGCTCTGAGTTCTGCCAAGATGTGCAGAAGCCATACGCATGGCAGATCCTGGAACAAACTGGCATAAGCAATACGGGAACATCAACAGACGTTGCCTCTCTAGTAGGGGTTAATGTAGCAATTCCAGTTAAAAAGATCTTATGGAGTATCCTCATGTCAGCATGGGCATATCATCCTTCCTTAGTAACAAAAAGCCTTTGGACGTCCACATAATAAACACTGATGGTTCTTCTTATTCAGAGTGCACCTATTGTGACATTTTTGTTCAGAACACAAGAATCCAAGCTATCATAGACACTGGGGCCCCAGTAATATATCTCTACCAGGTTGGTGGCTAGGCTTTTGCTGAAGTCAAATTTGGATCACAGAGTAGTATACAAGACTATGGGGACCCAAAGTACTATCTTTAAAGTAGCATACAGCGCGTTGCCTTGCAATTTGGGTCAGTTAGGGCTTCCGCCCCAGTGGCAGTTCTACCAAATAATAACTATGATATGCTAATTGGTGTGGCATTCATGAGGAGATTTGGAGCTGTGGCAGATATGGTGGAGGAAACCCTTAGTATCTTGGGACAACAGATTCCCATTTACTTTACCTTCAGTGGAATCCCGATAGATCTGTTCCACTCCAGCCAAATCAATCTGGTGTATAGTGACAGGGTGATTTCTGTCTGGTATCGGCAAATGAAGCAGAGAACCAGAGCCCTCCCCAACCAGATCTATGAGTATAATGAGAATTAGCTTCAAGTAGCGAGCGCTTTGAGCCTACCATCTGGGCACCAGTGCATAATAGGAGCTGAGCTCAAAAATGATGTCCCTAGAGGGATATACGGGGAAATTGTGGGGCCTATCAGCAATTATGACTTGAACCACATGTGGCTCCAGGGCTACTGTTACCCAAAAATGGGGAGGTGAAGGTACTGCTAGAAAATTTGCAGAAGGAGATGATAATGATCCAGCGGCACCAAGTGGCGCCTTATATACAATTGGCTTCTTTAGATGAAGCTCGACATATTATAATTTCAGATCATGGGAGGACCTTGGCCTAATGGCAAATTCATCATTTGACGTAATGACAGTGGTTCTACAGGAAGCACTAACTGGATTGCTAGCAGAATAGAAAGATAAGGCAATAGCTTTATTTGAAATAATGGGATATTTTTGCATTTGAGGGTCATGATTTGGGGTGCGCCCAAGGGGTGGTACATTGGATAGATACAGAGGATCACCCTCCCATTAAATCGTGGCCTATTAGATGCTCAAAGGCGGCAGAAGAGGTTTTATCTGATGAGGTAGTTAAACTGGTCAAACAAGGGATGCTAAAGTTGTCAAACAGTCCGTGGGCATCGCGGTGCTCATTGTAAAGTAAAAAGATGGCACAAATTTGGTGGCTATTGACTATCTAAAAGCTCAATAGCGTAATAAAGAAAGATTCCTACCCCCTTCCATAAATTGATGACGTGTTAGATCAATTATGAGGGGCAAATTATTTTTCTGCCATGGATTTGATCTTGGGGTACTGGCAGATTGAATTGCCATTTGTGAATGGGAGAAATGCGCTATCATCACTTTGAAGGTGTGTAAAATTTATATGTTTTGGTTACTTTTGGCTAATAACCCTTATAAAATTATTACCTGCACAGGTTCAGATTTTTGTGCAATTCGTCCGCGTTATATTTTTGTTGATATAATTGGTTGATAATAGTATGATGACTATTATCCATAGTTGAATGGAAGTCCTAATTCTCAGCCCAACACTCAGTCAGTATTTTCGCTCAAAATACTTGTAATGTCCTGAAATAGGGATTCATTCCCTCATACTGAACAACCCAATCTTCTCTTTGATTACCGTTGACAGCTTCACCAGTTTGACACACATTCAGCAGTAATCCCCAATTTGTTTCCGCTTCTTCTCTGGATCTCTGCTAAGATCCTTACTCTTTATCTTGAAAAGTCTCCCAATTATTGCACACAGTAATAATATCCCTGAGAAAAATAGAACAAATGAATGCTGACAGAGTTTACTACATTTGTATATCTACTGTATACTGTAAAGCTTGTATAGACTGTAAACTGTTTTTATTATAAGTGAATTATAGGGAATTTATAGTGGGGATTTGGCCATCTAACTCTTGGCTGATACTCTTAAATAAAACGGCAGCCGTTGCCATTGAGTCACCCATCTTCATCTCAGCAGCAATGGTCTTACCCATCCTTGCTAGGATTCTGTCATTGGACATCCTCAAGACCTAAAATGGAAAGAGTCAGAAAACGTGTCCCAAACGTTTTCCTCTCATTATAAGCAAACCAAGCATATTTGGCAAACGACCTGCTTAGGTAATGGGACTTTTTACCCTTTAAGGCAGGTCAAAAACCAGCTAATTGATTTGCTAGTTTCAGGCGGCATCACTCACCTCACAACTTACTACTTACATTCCTATTCAGTCAGTGATGAAACCAGACCAATCTCAATTGGTACAACTGATAGTCAATCACCATCAGATACCCCTACTTCATCAGCAATTCTTAATGAGATCTTAAGAATTCATCCAGATTGGTCCTCAATGTATCCAATCAAGCAAATATACGAAAATCCTTTAAACATAGTTACCCTAAAATCAGGGTCAACTGATTTCCAATTCACCTCACATTAGAAGATTATCCCCTAGCAATCCCTGGTAATCTAGCCAGCAGGGAATATGGGCAAAAATCCCAATACATACCCCCTCTTGCCTAGATTTCCAGCAAGAAAGGACCAGGGTAGGAGAGCACTGTTTTGGATACTTGGTCAAATACTTCATTTGCTCAAGCAGAGTATGATCACCAATACTCAATGCTGCTAGGGATTACCTATGGCATGTGGCTCTCTTCCTCTTCCTCCTCGCTACCGCCTACTCAGAGCGCAGTCCCCACAATCTACTGTCATGATGGGCTGATTGATTTACTATTAAGATATTAATCCTGGGATCCAGTTTTCCCCCATCAGGGCATATGACCCACTGTCATATTCAGGATTCTTGGTCCAGCATCATCAATTTCCTGATTTTCTCCTCATCCTAGACAGGAGACTCTTGCCGTCAATGTTTGTTTTGTAGCCCAATTAAGAATGCTTATTTATGTTCGCCCTTGTTATCTTTTTTATAACCTCTTAGCTCATATCATTTTTATTTCTTCTCTGGAGAGCTTATCATATTAAAATGAGATTAATTTCTCCGAAAATTGAAGCCTAATGGATTGTAGAGTGCATAATGTCAACTATCATATAAGTCTGACATCCCCCTCTCATCCAGCTCATATGCCAAATTCTGAGTCGCGGTATCAACAGCTACTCAACAGTTTGTCTGATCAAGATCTTTGGCTCTTCCAGAAGATGAGTTGGGCTGTGTGACGGAACATCTTCTACAGTCCTCCAAGGACTCATACACCTATTATGGCACCAGTGGCTAGTCCTTCCGTGGAACTACTGGAAATGGTATCCAATCCTTCCAAAACCAGGCTAGTGATCGTTTTGAACGACTTGCAGCCAATTCTTCCTCTGTTGTCAGTTCCAGAATTAGATTTAAAAACTCTCTTGGATTTGGCTCCTTTTGCAGATGTGCCATATAATTGTGGATGCTCCAGAAATAATGCACTTTGCTCTTGATCGCTCCTTTCTTGCTGGGCCAGACTTGCTTCCTGAGTTCCTCTTCCAACTCAGACAATACTACAAACCAGCTTCCTTGGCCACCGAGCTCACCATCAGCAACAGAGTTCATTTCAAACTCCCCTACGCAGAATTGAGGGCCCAAGTCACCAAGGCTTTATCCCTAGCGCTGAATCCTTTTAATCTTGAGAACATCCTAGATTGGGATATCGCCGCTTATGCTCTTCACTTTGCTGGCCAAGTTCTTTGAAGTTGGGCCACGAAGCTTCCAGACTCTCCCAGGTTCTATTTCTCCTTCTGCTTCAGCTTCCAAGAAGCTCGTAGTCATCACTTTCAGGATGCCATTCACTCCTTGCACAACTATCTTGTTTCTGACGCTTCCCATTGGTATCTTCTACTGATTTCTTTAATAGGGGCATGATTTGCAACCCACATCTAACATCCCCTGTTTGCTGCCAGCCCATATGTACGGCGCTCTTGATAAAGCCCATCAGCAAGCACTCAAGTCTAATCTTCCAGCTCCAGTACCATATTGGGATTACTCAGGGTTTCTTGCCAACTGCCTCTTTCTGTACTGTTGCTTCCCTCCTCGCTCTGGAGTTTCGCTTTTGGCTTCTTCCAACATCTCAAATTTCAACCCCTAGTCACTTTCTCACAGGGATCTGCATCCACTCAACGATTTGGTTTCATGTAGGTTTAGCCCTCACTAGCATCTGATCTCACATAGATTTTGATGGGTTATTCATTCCTATTGTGATCCATCCTCCCTCCCCCAAGAGGCAACATAGGCGGAATCATCCCTGAATCAAAGATAATCAATAAAAAATAAAAACTATAAAATATATCTGTTTTTTCTATGCAATTTTTTTATAATCTTTTTTTCCAGTATTTTTATCAATTCTCTATTATTTTCTTCTTTTTTCCATGGAACTTGACCTTGTTTTGGTTCAGCAGTCCATCTTTTTTATTATTCCTTCAAACTGGATCCTAGGTATCCTTAGACTTACCAGTTTTCTATGGTTCAGAGGTCCTTTTTTCAGACTTAACCATCTAGATTGGTTCAGAGATCCTTTTTTTCAAATTTAAACTAATTATCAGGACATAACCAACTTAATGGTTCATCATTCCTTTGGGAACTCTTTTTTTTTTTTTTTTATTGATCTATCACTTCAAATACATAGTGTGACTCAAATTTACTACTCTTCCATCCAAGAGGTTCTTGATGAAGTAGGCGTCCATCGCCATTTTGCAATAATCTCAAATGGACCTGACCACTACTCATCCAGCTTGTTTCTTCTCCAGAAACTATGTTTTATCGCAATAGGCTACTCTTTTGCCTATTCAGTATTCTGATAAGGCTGGTTGGTTCTTATCATACATCAATTTTACTCATACACTTTTCTTCAATGTAGTATTTAATGCTTGTGATTGCATTTTAATTAGGATATTTATCAATTGGTTCAAGTACTGTTTGGCACTCATCCCCAATGTTGGTTCCACCACCAATATAAAATTGGTGGCAATGCGGCCTTCCTCCCATATAGCAATTCAAATGGCGTTTTTCCCATCACTGTATGATGACTGATATTGTAACAAACATCACCAAACTCAGGTATGTTCCCCATGTGGAAGTTCTTCCTGCGACCAGCTTACTCAGCATCGTGGCCAGTATTCTATTCACTCATTCTACAAGTCTGTTCGTCTCCAGCTGGAAGGGTACAGACATGACTCCTCAGATTCCCATAATCTGATTCAACTGTGGGATCACATGAGATGTAAAGTTTGTCCTATTGTCACTAAACAGGATCTGTGGGCATCCATGACAGTATACTACTTGAACCAGGATGAACTTCATGGTTCTAGTAGCATCCACTTTTGCCAGGCTTTCATTTCGACCCACCTTGTAAGATGGTCAATTGCAACTATTATGTACTTGACTCCCCCTTTGCTCATTGTCAGTGATCCCATCACATCGATGGATACCATATTCTAGGCAAACCCAGGGGCAGACCAGTCAGTATCAAGTTGTATTCTTATGTGGCTTGTGAAGCTGGCACTCCACACAACAAGCTATATAGTCAGCGACATTATAGTTGATTGACTCCCAGTAGTAGACTGGCAAATATGGTTGGTCATTTTTCTCAGGCCTCCATGCCTGACAAACTTATGAGAAGCTTGAACAATAACTGCTCTTTCTGATGGCTTTGGGAATAAAAACCGCTTCCTGTTAATAAACTTAAACACTTTTCCATCCATGGTCTTGGTGTTTTCCATCACTTTTCAAAGTGCACCTTGGATTTCTTGGGGCTCATTCACAATTTCTCCACTGACCATTCTCTGGAATAACTCATCCACCTTCTGGTATACCATCAAACCATTGGTAACAGCATTAAGCCATCTGCAATCTGGTGAGAAGCCCTCAAAGGGTGGACAATCTCATAATCATAAGCCTGTAGCTTAAGTGCCCATTGGGCCAGTCGTCCTTCTGGTTCTCTCAAATTATGGGGCCAACACAACGAGAAGTGGTCCGTCACCACTTTAAAGTGCGTTCCATGGATGTACACCCAAAACTGCTTATGAGCATATATAACCGCAAGTCATTCCTGCTCAGTTATGGTGTAATTCCTCTCAGCGGCTGAGAGTGTACAGCTCACATATGCCATCAGATGTTCTTCCCTGAGTTCATCTACTTGGCTTAATATGGCGCCAATTACCATCAATGAAGCTTAAGTTTACATAATAAATTCTTGATCAAAATTCATATATTTCAAAATTGGAGAATCTACTAGATATTGGCATAACTCATCAAAGGATACCTGCGCTTTTTTATTCTATATAAATCCTTTCTTCAGATCCTTCAACAGATGGAATAAGGGTTTGGAAATTCTGGCAAAATCCCAAATAAATCTTCTGTAGTATCCAACCATTCCAAGGAACACTTGGATGTCTTGGACACTCTTTGGCACAGCCATCCATTCTATGGCTTCAATATTATGGGCTTGTGGCTGCAATCCACTATAGTTGATCACGAGTCTAGATAATTCAACTCTTTCTCGAAGAAGTGACACTTCCTCAGCTTAAACTTCAGGTTAGCCATCGACAGTCTCTTGAATACTTCTTCCAAGTGGTGTAAATGGTCAGTAAACGTCCTAATGAACACATTGATATCGTCCAAGTACAACAGGACGCATGACAACTTCAAGTCACTCAGTATAGCGTCCATGGCCCTCTGGAACGTTGCAGGCGCATTGCATAGACCATGGGGCATCCTCATCAGTTGGTATAGCCCCTGCACGGTAATAATCGCACATTTTTCTTGGTCTTCTCTTGGCAAATCAATTTGCCAATATCCTGATATCAGATCCATCGCGGAGAAATACTTTGCTTCTCCTAATTAATCTAGTGCATCATTGATTCTTGGTAGGGGATACTAATTCTTCTTCATAATCTTATTCAGCTTTCATTAGTCATTCACCACCCAATTAGAGCCATCCTTTTTCTTCACAATAAGATTTGGACTCACCCAGGGACTTGACGATGGAACTAGAAGACCATGCTTCACTAGTTTGATGATTACTTCCTTCACTACTGCTTTGGCCACCTTTGAATTTCAAATCGGTCTCATCCTGATTAGTAAATTTTGCCTGGTACCAACCTTGTGGATCACATCTCTTGAGCATCCCTAATCGTTGTTGTCCTGGGCAAATACTTCCCAATACTTTTTGAACAATTCGAGCACCTCCTCTTGCTGTCCTTCTGTCAGATCAGCGAGTTGCTCTCAATCAACCAATAAGTTAATACTCATGGCTAATCTGGCTGGTAATCCCATCTCATTTAGGGTCCCAAAATTGTGTAATTTCTTCATTTCAGCCGTCAGGATTAGATGAACAAATGTGATGATCTGATTCTTGATCTTCATCAATCTTTCACTTAAATTCTCCAGGAGAACTCGAATTTCTCCATAGCCCAGCATTATTATTCCAGGAGCCACCCAAGGCTCTACTCTGGACTTCTTCCAGGGGCTTCTGACCTCCCCATACAGCAGCTCAGGTATCTCCAATGTCAACCCCATGTCGACTATCATCTGTGATCCTAGAGGTATGGTTTTCTTATTCTTGATCCTCAGTGGAATTCCCCAGGTTTCTAGGATCTCCATCAGCATTTCTTGTCGCTTCTGACCAACTAATTAGTATCAAATTGGGACAATGCCATCATTGTATATCAAGTTGATGAAGTTGTTTCTCCTATTCAGTGGAGATTCTCCATCCCTCTGATAGATTAATAGTAGCGTATGACCCAATATGGTCAACGTATTATCCTCAAAGTTACATTAAACTTTGTACTTCCGTAGAAATTCCGTCCCAATCAGAATGACATAGTTTTGGTTGGACAAAACTATTGCTGGCGCAGATACCACCAATGATCCAAATCAAAGTGGCAAAGCGCTATATACTCTACATGAGATGGCGGTATTCGGCCAGCTGTCCCATACTCCTTCTTGTGTTCCAAGTCAGGCGAGATCTTCATCCTCTTCATCAACTTGGTCGAGACAATGTTAATGGGTGCTCCACTGTCAACAATCGCCCTCACCCATACTCGATTCACTTGTATGTCTATATACATACACTTGGAGTATTGTAAGATAGTGTTTACTGAGTGTATAGCGGCGTTATTAACTGAATCAAGGGTGTGAATGATTTGTGCCAATAAATCAGTAAACAATTCCTTTATTGCGCTGAGGGGGATCAACAGGTTTGCCTCATTTGATTGGACTTTGGACAATTCTTCTGTATTATCTGCAGCTCAAATCTTGTCTGCTAGTTGTTGGGCATACAGCCAGGCAACTTACTTGATTATCTCGGGGTCAATTCCCTTCACCCCAGACCTTGTCACCGCGTTCACGTCCATATTGACCACCTAATACAGTTGATACTGTACGTCTTTGTCCATGAACAGATCACTGATGTCAATTTCCTTGTGCATGATATTGGGAGGAACAGGCTTCTCTGCAGCTCTAGACTGTTTCCATCTAGGCCACGGGCCCTTTTCCTGACTCCTTTTCAGCAGCAGACTCTTTTGCTTGGACCATGTCAATTTGATCCTTCAGCTTCTTGTAATGTACGCAAAATGCCCCTCCCCTATGCATTGGTAACAGACCTTCTCTTTCTTATTAATCGGTCTGAACTTTCCAGGCTTATTCCCCTGCACAGTTTGGTTGTTCGTTTCTTTAGCACTTTAGTTCCCCTTTGTGGGATTTGAATTGCTTACTGGGTTGGATTTGAAACTTCTTTTTGGATCAAAGGTTGCTCCCAAGATTTTTAAATTATCTACCATCTGAGAGGTAGTGATTTCTGTTGCAAACATGGAAGACATCATTTGGTACAAATTGTGATAGGGCTGAAGGGCCACTTGTAATGCAATTCTAGCATCAAAGTCGTCCAGTACCTTTTCTCCAACCAATATCTACGACTCCTGGTAGAAACGATCCTCAAAGCTTGCTAAAGAATCGTATTTGTGGATCAGGATGCCCATAAACTCTTGTTTGTGCTTTGACATGCGCGTTGGGCTCCTTAATTCCTTCATTATGGCCACCTTGGCCTCCGATATGACCATCTGTCTCCCTCCAGGTCTGGAAACACTAAGTTTTGACAGTTGGTGTCTAAGCAATTCATCACCATCAATGCCTTTTGACAATTACTGTAGCTGTACATAGTCATATTGAACAGTCAGAAAAACGCTGGGGCGTTATCTCAATGGAAAGTTGGCAATTTCAGCATTGCCTTAAATTCCTCCGAGGTATCTCTAGCCAATTCTCTAGGTTCATCCACTTGGCTCACTTGTGGAGTGACTTTGAGCGTCATCTCCAAAATGGCAGCAAAAGCGGGCAACATGCTTCTTGGAGTATTCAACTTCCCAATTATTGTACAAGGGCTTCTTTCTTCAGCATTGGTTGCCGCATATGGTTTAAAATTGCATTTGAGAGATTTTAGTTCCTTAACCTGTTTGATAGGTCGCTTGATGGCAGCACTGAAATTTCTAAAATGAATGTGATCCATTTTGTGCTCCATTTTCAGAAATAAAATCTCTTGAATTAAGTCCCCTTCTTTCTTCTTTAATAACTTTACTTTTCCAAGTAACTCATTTATGAAACTCATGACATTATTAATCTCTTCCTCCATCCTAGTGACTCTTTCTTCCAAGGCTGCAAATTCTCAATGATCCGCTGAGTTTAAGGCGTTCTGATTAAGGGTGGCTATTTCCATCCATATTTACTTAACTCATCTTTATATGACATCCTTCTTAGTTCTTCTACTCAACTACCCCTGTAGTGAGCACCACTTTGTAAAAATTTGTAAGTTTTGCTACTTTCAGCCAATAACCCCTATAAACTCATTACTTGCACAGATTTGGGTTTTTGTGCAATTCATCCACGTTGTATAGTTGTTGATATAATCAGTTGATAATAGTTTGTCGACTATTATCCATAGTTGAATGGAAGTCCTAATTCTCAGCCCAACACTCAGTCAGTATTTTCGCTCAAAATACTTGTAATGTCCTGAAATAGGGATTTATTTCCTTATAATGAACAGCCCAATCTTCTCTTTGATTCCCGTTGACAGCTTCACCAGTTTGACACACAGTCAGCAGTAACCCCATTTTGTTTCCACTTCTTCTCTGGATCTCCGCTCAGATCCTTACTCTTTTCCTTAAAGAGTCTCCCAATTATCGCACAGAGCAACGATATCCCTGAGAAAGAATAGAACAGGTGAATGATGACAGCTTTTACTACACTCATATATCTACTGTATACTGTATACTGTAAAACTGTATAGACTGTAAACTATAAACTGTAAACTGTTTTTATTATAAAGTGAATTCTAGAGAGTTATAATGAGGATTCAGCCATCTAACCCTTGGCTGATACCTCTTAAATAAAACGGCAGCCGTTGCCATTGAGTCACCCATCTTTATCTCAGCAGCAATGGTCTTACCCATCCTGGCTAAGATTCTGTCATTGGACATCATCGAGACCTAAAATGGAAAGAGTCTGAAAATGTGTTTCTAACGTTTTCCTCTAAATCCAAGTAAACCAACCATAATTGCAAACGAACTGCTTAGGTAATGGGACTTTTTACCCATTAAGGCATGTCATGAACCAACTGATTAATTTTCTAGTTACAGGCGGCATCACCCACCTCACAACTTACTACTTACATACCTATTCAGTCAGTAATGAAACCTGACCAATCTCAATTGGTACACCTGATAGTTAATCACCATCAGATACCCCTATTTCATCAGCAATTCTTCCCGACGAGATCTTGAGCATATGTCTAGATTGATCCCCAATGGATCCAACCAAGCGAATATCCTAAAATTTCCAAACATAGTTACCCCATAATCAGGGTCAACCTATTTCCAATTCACTTCACATTAAGGACTTATCCTTTTAAAATTCCTGGTAATCTAGCCGGCTGGGAATATGGCAAAAATCCCAACAAGGGGTTATTTTAGCTAACACCTATGCTACAGGGTTTGTGCAATGCCCAAGCTACATTCCAGCATGCTATGAATATGATTTTAGGTGAATTGAAGCTGCCTTGCATCTTAAGTTTACCTCAATGATATTAATGTGTTCTCACAAATGTTTATTGAGCACCTTACCCACCAGGAACAAGTGTTACGCTGACTTGCTAATGCTAATATCAACATCAAGCCTTGGAAGTGTCACTTTTAAAGAGCAATTAGAATACCTGGGGTTTATAGTGGATTCAAAAGGGCTTAAACTGCAGATGCAAAAGTGGAATCAATAAGCAAGATGTCCCACCCAGGTAATAAACGGGATAGACAAGTGTTCTTGGGGATGGTTGAATACTAATGACAGCTTATTCCTAACTTTGGTTATATTGGAGCACCGCTCTTTGAGTTGTTGAAGAAAAATGCCACTTTTGACTGGACGGAACAATGCCAAAATGCTTTCAATATGCTATGAACTGTGTTGCTGAGCACACCCATCTTCTAATACCCAACTTTAAAAACAATTCATAGTACAAATGGATGCATCTCTCCGCTATAGGTGCAATATTATCCCAGAAGGACGATGATGGCGTGGAGAACCCCGTTTCATTTTGCAGTTGAAGCTTAAACTGTCATGAGCGTAATTACACTGTGACTGAGTGGGAGTGCTTGGCAGTTGGACATTTGCCTTTGCAGCTTAGAAATAAGAATGCTTTAGGTCAGGTAATGCTGAAAAATGGAAATGTCGGCCATTTGCGATTTTCTGATGTTGCTAAGAGCTCGTTTAATAACAATAAAGCGAGGGAACTGTCCAAAAGTCCTTGGATGATTCTCAGTGGAACCCCAATAATTGAGGTAAAACTAGTTTGAAACCTCTGTGGGCACCGAATGTAAGATTCAATGGTCAAATTACTCTGACCTCACCACGGACTTCAGGGAAATCATTGGATGGCACTCCCTGACCCCAACAAAGTCCTCTGATGCACCTACATGGGGACCCCCCTTCTATAGGCTTGGCGGGGGTCCCCTGAGGTGCAAGAAATTTCTTGGGTGGTGATTGGCTTAAGTACATAAAAACGTTACCTCATGGGGTCATGTTAGCCAATTAAAATTCCTCTTCATTTGCTCCACTGCCCCAGAAGCAAGTTCCCGAGTTACTATATGCTATTCTTTCATATTTACTAATTTGGACTAGGTTAAGCTATTATGAACATATTCCCAAGTTCCCCTCAACCCTCGAATTACTTTAAATACTAAATAGTTGGATGTTGAGGGTTGTAATTTTTCTCCATTATCACGCCTATAGAAAATTGATACTAACCCGATTTTTATCAGTGCTTTATTTTTACTTAATTTATTAAAATATCTGTGAAAACCAGCTGGCGTAAAGAACCAGCGAACGAAAATCAGCTAGTTTCCCACAAAATGGTGCTCACTACATGGGACCCCTGTACACCTAAAATAGTTGCCCTTGAAAAGCAACTGGAAAGCGCTTTATCCCGCCTTGAGGAGCTTGAGCAGCGCCCTTTCAAACTCCCCCATAAGGACAAATACAATACTGGTGAAGGAAGCATTATTACCTTTTTGTACGTCTATGAAGCTGCCATGGATGGTACAACGGACAAGCAAAAAGTTCGGCACATCCTTCCTTGTTTAAGCCGCTTAGCACAAGAGATGTAATACCCAACCTGAACCCTGGGTACACCTGGTCAGAGATGAAGAAGGCTCTACTAGCTGAATTTGGCTCAAAGAAGAGTCTACACAGGGAAAAACAGGCCTTTATGCGCCTTAGCATGTATGAAGGTGAATCTACCATTACCTTTGCTGAACGCTTTTACCTCACTGCGCAAAGGTTGTCAATCTTAAACATGCTTACCCCTGATGATGCTATTGCCGCCCTGTTAACTGGGCTAGCCTCTCTCAGCCCTCTCTAGCCCAACATATCATCTTATTAAAACGATACTTTACAAATATCCGTGACATTAAGGAAGCTTTGTTAGATGTGGCTGAACTCCATATATGTGCCACACCCTATGAAGCTGAAGTGACAAACTTGGATCTAACTTTCGAGGAGCATTCGCCTGTTGATCAATTGGAAGTGAGGACATCTGTGCCTATCTTCCCTAATAAACCTGCTCCCTCAGTGTGACTAAAAGGTTATCACTCCTTTTAATGAATCAAAGCCTTGTAAGGTTGTAACAACCATACACCCGCACAAGCTCCCTAATGCTTCTGTACCTTTCCTTCCAGCTAAGCTGGAAAATGCGTCTTATAAGGCTACCCAATCCTCTGTAGCCATCCCCCTACCTCCATAGCTGCTTTGCCCATTTTTGCAAATACTCTTGTTGAGGAACATGAGGAGGGTTATGATGATTTTGGTTATTACATATTGGGAGCTCCTGCGGAAGTAGAAGTGCCTGATCATTTGAACGCTGGGGGAGTAGACGAGACCACCATATCTGGGGAGACGTACCTCAGTCAAATTCTAGGGTGTCCCAAAGTGATTGACACTTGAGGTGATGGTGACCAATTCTTAGCTGACTTAATTCGCCCTCTTCAGCGGGTCCTTCCCATAAAATATATCATGGATAAATACCCTGAGACTGCTAAAAAGCTAACCTCCACCTTCCGGCTCAAAGAGGTCTTAGCTTTATCACCTAAATTTGAAGGAGCGCTCACTAAGGTTGAAGTGGTCATTCAAAAGGTCCAAATCCTAGCCATCTTAAACACTTGCTCCCCAGTCAATGTGATCTACTCTAAGCTTATTAAGAAAATAAAGCTAGCGCCTGACTTGGAGTACACACAAGAGTTTGGAATCGCTGGCCCCAACAATACCCATGCTATTGGGGTATACTCTTCCCTTCCCATTTGAATTGGGAAGCTTATCCTATCAGCCCCTGCTGTGGCTTTGGATAACAACGAATATGATATGCTCATTGGCACTCAATTTAAGATTAGTATAAAGGAATAATTACATAAAGCAAGGGGTCCTCTCATTACTCAATTACGAATTCCCTTTAGTCTTATCCAACAAAGAGCCCAACAAGCACGAATACTCTTTCCTGATTGAATGCCCCTTTTCAGCTATAACCTTGCCTTATTCCACTTCTGGGTATAACACAAAGAAATTACCCGATTCAGTGGATGCTGGGGATGGTATCCCTTTCTACGCTGCATATGAGGTCTTGATTAAGCCTGGTAAACAAAAAGCGGTTAACACTAAGATCACGCTTCAAATATCACGTCATTGCTTGTTGCACCTTGTAAGTATTGAAGTTGTTAGTTCCTTGGAGCCTCGTGACTTGCCTAGGATACTAGACCCAGTCTACCAGAGGCCTATTACCCTTCTACTGGGAAGCCTCACTGGGAAGGACATGATCATATGGAAAACCAGGAGATTGGCAGAGGTTTCCTACTCCCAGAAGAGGACGTCAAGAATATCCACTCCATTGGCTCTATGGCGGATTTGGGCTTACCCATGGATAACATAATGTGTACCTTGCCCAATGTTCTTATTTCGGATAAACTAACCCCAGAGGAGTTGGAGAGAGTTCATACCTTGATGGACGAATATAGTGACATCTTCTCTAAGTCAGATACCAACTATGGACACATGAAGGGCTGGTGCCACTCCATTGATGTGAGTGGTGCCCAGCTTATTTGTTCTAAACCCTACCACAAGTCAAAAGTGGAGGAGCAACAAATGAGGACGGAGCTCCAGAAGTTATTAGATGCAGATTTACTCGTTTCTTCCCAAAAGCCCTTGGTCTTCACCTCTCTTACTAATTAAAAAGAAAATGGAGGTCATTGGATAGTCATGGATTACCATAGGTTGAATAGTCTCACTAAGAAGGATAGCTATCCTATCCCTCGCATTGATGACGCCCAGGCCCAACTCTCTGGCTCTAACTTCTTCTCCGCCATGGACTTGGCAAGTGGCTATTGGCAAATGGACCTTTCTCCTCAAAATCAAGAGAAATGCGCTCTTATTTGCAATGAAGGTCTCTTCTAACCCACACGACTACCCCAAGGGTTATGCAATGCAATTGCCTCTTTCCAGCGTGCGATGGATCACATCTTTAAGGACCTTAAATTAACTTGTTTAATCTTCTATCTTGATAACATTATGATGTTCTAAAAAACCTTCAACGAGCATCTTGATCACTTGAAGGAGGTGCTTTAACAGTTGCATAAGTCTAACATTAATCTGAAGCCCTCGAAGTGTACCTTCTTTCAAAGGAAACTATATTTCCTTGATCACTCCATTTCTCAAGAAGGAATTTAACCCATGCAGGACAAGGAAGAAGCCATCTCAAAGATGCCAGCCCCTAAAAATTTACGGGATATTCAGGTATTTCTATAGGGTGATGGGCTATTACCATCAGTTCATCCCTAAGTTCGCCCAAATCAGTGAGCCCCTTGTCCATCTATCAACGAAGAATACCCCTTTCTATCGGGGTGCTTAGCAAAAGGCCACTTTTGAGATGATGAAACAACTATTACAACAACGTCCTATCATACGGCACCCAGATTATAATAAACCTTTCATCTTGTTCACTGACGCCTCAGACTATGCCGCTGGGGCCATCTTAGCCCAATTAGATGAAAATGATGTAGATCATCCTGAATCCTATTTTAGTAAGATGCTGTCAAAAGCGGAAAGCAACTACAGTGTAATGGAGAAGGAGTGCCTTGCTGTTCTGTTGGCTGTAAAGCACTACCGCCCTTTTCTCTATGGAACCACCTTCACTGTAGTTACTGACCACGCATTTCTAAAGTGGTTACAGAACATGAAGGATCCTACTGGTCGGCTAGCTCGCTGGGCTTTAAAGCTCCAGCCTTATGACATGAAGATTGAACACCGTGCTGGAACCCATCACTTGAATGTTGATGGGTTGACTCGGTTACAAGTCCTTCACTTGGATAATAGTGAGGCGGAGAGGTTACATGACCTTTTAATGACTCTCAATGAAAGGGAGGATGAGGATGAGCCTGTTCAAAAGATGTTAGCCCGGCACTCACATAATGCTAAAGTTGAAGATGGGAAGTTGTATAAGTAGGTGAGGACAAAATGGCTACCTTACCTTCGACCCTTGGAACGCGTACCTGCCATCTTATAAGCACATTCTACCTTAGATCATGGAGGGGCAAAGAAAACCAATGAGTGGATTAAGGATCAGTTTTACTGGGGCGGAGTGATGGAATCTATTGTTGATGTTTTGGAAGCCTGCCTTACTTGTAAGAAACAATTGGGCTTCAAGTCTAGATACCAATATCAACCAACTAACCTCCACAACCGTTCCACACCATTAGCTTGGATGTAGTAGGTCCCCTTACTCAGTCTACTAGTGGAAACAGATTTATCCTAGTGGCTATTGACCACTTAACTAAGTGGGTTGAAGATGTGGATCTCCCTGCTCAAACAGCTAAGGCCACCTCCACCTTCTTACAACAACACATCTTCACCCTTCATGGCTGCCCCCAAGTATTACTCTGCAATAATGGTAAGGACTTCACCTCCAGAGTAGTCAAAATCCTGGCCACATCTATGGGAGCATAACAACTTTTCTCAGCTCCTTATAACCCCTCCACTAATGAGACAGTGGAAAGAGCAAATGGAACCTTGGTTTCCATTCTGAGAAAGATGGCATCATCTGATCCTCTTTACTGAGATCAATACTTACCTAATGCAGTTATGGCATACCAGATTAACTATCACCAGATTTTAAAAACGTCTCCCTTCCGTGTCTTGTATAGGTGGGAACCAAGCATACCTGCCCTCTTAGCTAAGGATTTATTCTCTTCTAGAGTTGAGGACCCTGAGAGAGTTATGAGAAGATTGACTCAGCGCATAAAACTTCAATCTTAAGCTATGACCAATTTAGCCAAAACAGTAACAAAGGAAGGGCAGGCTGCAAATGAGTTCCAAACCCCTTTCACTTTCCAAGTATCTGACATGGTGTTATACTACCATAATTGCATCATCCTTAGAAGTGGTAAACTTGGATCAATTTGGGAGGGGCCTTTCACCATCATCTATAAGAGAGGAAATGAGTACTCTATCAAAATTTAGCTACTGGAATCACAATTAATCACATACATGGATGTTTCCTCCAGCCCTACTCGCCCCCCAACATTATTGAGGGGGGTGATGTCAACCATTTGCCTTTTCAGCTTAGAAATAAGAATGCTTTAGGTCGAGTAACGTCAAAAAAGTGAAATGTTGGCCATTTGCAATTTTCTGAAGTTGCTAAGAGCTTGTTTGATAACAAAAAAGTTGAGGGAACAGGCCAAAAGTCCCTGGCTGATTCTCAGTGGAACCCCAATAATCAGGGTACATTAGTTCAAAACCTCTACAGGCACCAAACATAAAATTCAATGGTTAGATTGCTCTGACCTAACCATGGACTTTAGGCAATCATTGGATGGCACTCCCCCAACCCCAACAAAGTCCTCTAACGCTTCTACGTGGGGACCCCCTTTTATAGGCTTGGCGGGGGTCCCCTGAGGTGCAAGAAATTTCTTGGGTGGTGATTGGCTTAAGTACATAAAAATGTTTTCTCATGGTATGTGTTAGCCAATCAAAATTTCTCTTCATTTGCTCCATTGCCCCAAAGCAAGTTCCCAGGTTACTAGATGCTATTCTTTCATATTTCCTAATTTGGACTAGGTTAAGCTATTCCAAACATATTCCCAAAGTCCTCTCAACCTTTAAATTACTTTAAATACTAAATAGTCATATGTCGAGGGTTATCATTTTTCACCATTATTGCACCTACAATAAAATTGATAAAAACCCAATTTTTATTAGCACTGTCATAATTTTAACCAGATGAATCCTTCCAATAGTATCTGAAGTAGAGTTTTAGTTAATCAGGTGTTATTGTGGCTAATTGCCTAGTTTGATACTATTTAATAATATAAAAATACTTATCGTTTTAGGGTCAGCAGATTCCCAGTTCAGCGCTACCACCAAATTATGATTGTGGGAATTAATGGTGAAATGCTGCTGTATTAAGATACCAGCATCTAAAAAATGAAATCGCTAACTATGGTTTGAGTGAAATTCTGGTGGAAAGCTGCTGTATTCAGTTACCAGCATCTAAAAAGGATTTCACTAGTTATAGCTCAAGTCTGTGCAAACTTATCCCTGCTCCAACTTCTATAAGAAATAATTGTAAAATTTTCCGGCAGAAATTCAATATATTTGTTATCAATCATTTAGGAAATTGTGACTAATTCAGAGCACTGGCAACTCATGCTAAGGGTTCTCGAAGTCCTATTTATTTATGAATTTATATACAATCAACCAGCGACTTATGCTGAATATGGATTGACCTAATATTAATAATTTGGTGATCAGTTGATCAGATCTGAAGAGGGAATCGCTATGAAGTATGAATGAACAGTTTATGATCTGATAGACTTTTGGGATTAAGAGGCCAATGGGATTTCCAGCAGATGATTGGCCAAAGAGCACTTGGGCGCAGTAGCCCTGGAAGTAGTATAAATAGTTGATTCATTACCTCCTAATAAATATCTCTCTTGCCTCATTATTACTTTCACTTTTTAGTGCTAAGACCTGTGGGGTAGAAGTAGACAGGATAGGGGATTCCTGAGAGGCATGGGTGATCATGCCTGGAGTGGCCAGTGCTGCTAGCTCCCATGCCTCCTCCTTATGAGGAACCTTTGGGAACCTGGCCAGCTGGCTACCAGCAGATGAGCTGCATAGCTGCTAACCCTAGCGGGGTGCAGTGCGGGAGGTGCCATAGACACCCAAGAAGGGGGATGGACTCGCCGGGGCATGCCCAGATGGGTTGGTAAAGGGTTGCAAGGGTGGGGCAGCGCGGAAGTGCCTGAATACCCAGGAAGGGGGCAGGACTTGCTAAAGCACACGCCGAGGATGTCTGGGGCTAAAGGCAAAGCCGTTGGTGGTTAGTTGGTGGGTTGGACGCAGGACTTGTAGGGGTTGGTATGCCAATGAAGGTGAAACAGCAAAGGGCCACCAGTCTTCATTCTGGCTGGCCTGGCACACTAGCAGAACCCATGGTCAATTTCGCGACAAGCGCTTTATTTTTAATTTAAATTTATTAGTAAAATTTATGAAAACCAGCTGGCGTAAAGCACCAGTGAGCGAAAATCAGCTGGCTTCCCATAGCAGTGATCTATGTGTACAAACAGTTCTAGGTATATCTACATGGAGTAAATTTCTAAGTGGTGACAGATCATGCATCCTTGCATTGGCTTCAGAATCTATGTGAACCAGAGGGATGTCTTGCACGATGGGCATTGAAGCTCCAAGCATACTATTTTGAGATTATACATCAGCTGGAAGCAAAACATCAAAATGCAGATTGTCTTTCACAATTACTTACAATTGCTATTATGGAAGATTTCTCTGACATTATGTATGAGAAGATGGTGGTGGACAAATAACATGATGAGCCGCCACAAGTGATCAAAGTGCTAGACGGACTTAGGCAGAATACTTTCCTATGCGATGGAACTATATAAGCGGATTGGAGAATTGACGCTGAGTTTCCCTAAACCTATTGCTAGACCCACAATCATTATAGATGCCCATCGAGCGGTAGGACATGGAGAAGTTCATAAACGTTGAAGTTTTTGTGACCCATCTACTATTGGGAATGCATACATTATGATGTGCTGGAAATGGTAAGCTGTTTCCATCAGTGTCAAGTAGAAAAGCCTTTCCACAAGAAGACCACTTACCAGCTGGTTAATCCCCAGTTCGCCTGGCATACCATTTCCCTTGAAGTAGCAGGACCTTTGCCAACTGACGCAAACTTATCTAAGTATATAATCGTTGCAATTGATCATTTGACAAGGTGGATGGAGTCTAGGGCAATTAATGACTTGGGATTGGTCACTAAAGCTAAGTTTATTATGAAGTGCATTATACAGCGACATGGCTGCCTGCAGTTCATCTTAACGGACAATGGAACCAATTTTACCTCGCACATCTTGCTCAAGTTGAACGAGTTTGATTGAGATCCTAGGAGTTTTAACTAACCCTACCATTCAGAATCAAACGGAATGGTGGAATGGGTCAATGGAACCTTAGTGAACATACTCCATAAGTTAGTGAAGGATTGACCCTCAGAATGGAGTACCATCCTACCTACAGCTGTGTTTGCATATGATATCAGCTATCCTTTGTCTATTGGCAAAAGCCTTTTCCAACTGCTTTATGGTCAACATCCTGATCTGCCTGCTCTGCTTTACTAGTGTGTAGAGGACACTTGTGGTGTGGAACCCCAGCGGTATTTGAAAAATATAATGGAAACAATGATCAAGTTACAAATGGAAGCCTATTATACCAGTTTGGATAAGAAGATTCACAATCAGGTGGCTGACCAGAAAAAAATGGAGTGGACTTACACTGTTTGCTGTAGGAGATCATGTATTATTCCATAAACAACACGGATTTGGGTGGAAAAGCAAGCTATCTAACATCTGGGCTGGGCCATTTAAGATAATTGAAAAGACTGGCATGAATGCTTACACCATTAAGGAACCTGCGGGTGTTCATATTATCAACTGAGGTCATGCAAAGTTCCTTTAAGTATATAAGCAATAGGAGCATACCATCCAGTAAAAAGGGGGTAATGTTGAGAAGTTGATATGATAGGATAATACGCTATACATTCCAGCGGATCAGAAATTGGAGTCGATATGAGTCTTGAGATTGACTGAAAAGTTATATGGATGAAAAGAGAATTTTTCAAATTGTTGATCATTTGGCAAATTGAGGGAAATTCAGCCAAAACCTCAATATAGACAAAATTCCTAGAAAAGGGAAAACGAATAGGAGATTACTAAGCTGATGATGCATTCAGCTTAGGAGACTGATATATAAGAGTTAATTGAAAGATTGAGAAGGGAGGTCTTTTGGAGGGTTTTTGGCAGATAAGTCTGCAATTATTAGGTTTAATATAGTGTCAATAGGGGCGATTGCACCATATATCATTTATCAGATTTTTATTAAAGTTAGTGATCTCCATGTTATCCAATTTGGTTTCTCAGTGGCTAATACCCTGTGTAAACCAACTTGGCAGAATCAAGCCATTAACCAAAAAGCTAACAATTGTCTTAAAGATTACCCGCAGTAAGAGATTAGCATAGGAGCGCCTTAAAGTTTGATCCCCCACTGATACACCAGGTTAGCGTTATGAGGGCTGCTACGCTTTGGGAGTGGGGATAAACAACAGTAAGTTGGATTAAGAACCTTTACTCAAAATCAAAGCTATACTCTTCAATCCAATCTAATTTTCTATTTATAAAAAGTTTTATTTCTTAATCTCTTACTTGGTTGGTATTATCATCCTTTATACCATTCCTAACTCTATTATGAAAATCTATAGGTTGTATCAAGGGCCCTGCTTTCATAACTTAGGACTGATTGTTGGTGTAGGTTGCAGAGAAAAGCATGAAGTAACTGAATCAAAAGATATCAAGTTGGCTACATTGCCGAACCTGAAACATATCTTGGACCAACGCAGGGTAAAAGCTAAATAGGCCTAGGTTGGTACCAAGGGATCAGTTGATAGGGGTGGCCAGCGTTACATCAATATCCTTGCAAATTACAAGTGACACAATTAATAAAACGGATGTTATGTTTAATATCAGAGCAAAGAATAGACCACCATTCTATATAAAATTTTACCAAAATTGATAATACTCATCTTCAACCTATAGCTCAGGTTTGGGAATATTCCTGTTATAGTACTTTTGAGATCTTTGTTAAATTTTTGAAGGGTGGGACCTTTAAAGGCATGAAATATTAATTGCTAATAGCCCAGCATAATCACCTAGTAGAATTATGAGTCTCATGGGCAATCCTTTGGTAGCTTTGCCAAACCAAGGCAAATTGCTGCTGTTTAACAGACAAGTATCACTAGTACCATATAGGCCAATTTTCTTAAAAAAGTGAAGATCCCTTCAATTTTAAAGTTAGTGTTATTTATAAGATTTAGTCAAGGTTCAAGGTCATATTATATATATTGATTCTGGGTGTGATTTGATGGACTGTGAAGGTTTCATTAGGGCACAATCGTTAATGATTGGTTATGCCAGTTTTGAAAATTACAAACTATCAAGATCCACTTAAATTACCTATGCAGATTCAGGAGAGGTTTGAGCCTTTAATGGCTCATCATGGGATTCAGGGCTCGTAGCAATTTTGTAGGTTCCACCACAATAGTATTTCCAGGAGTAAGTTGTATGGTATCCGTCACTCAATTATTGCTCAATCTATTGTGACTCCCATCAATCCCAACAGGGCTACCATCAAGGTCTTTCTGGGGAGGGACAAAAGTCCAAAGGAACTTAGCGTGGACTCAATTTATTATGGAACCTGACTTGATGGAGTCAATGGAGTACTCCGCCCTCAATGATATGACACTCTATACAGTTCTGACCATAGTGTGTCAAGTTTATGCACCTGACCCCCTGGCAGGTGGCGATAGAATAATACCAAATCCCCTAGCTGGTACTCAGGCAAGATTGCCTTGAGGGCTTTGCTTCAATCAGCCTCTCAGTGACTGATTGCCCTCATTAACAAAGCAGCTAGCACTTGTAGGTGAATTAGTTTATCTGCTAACCTTTGCATCAGGAGATCACCGGTGTATGGCGTAGAGGCTTCCAATATGGGTTAAACGTTAGAAGTTAAGCCTTGCTCTCACCAAATATAGAGCTTAAAAGGGTGAATTATGTATAGCCATATAGTAACTCATGCGGTAGGCAAACAGAGTCGCTGGGAGGTATTCATTATACCAGTCTGAGTCAGATAGATTCATTTTGCGGAGAATGGCAATGATAGTTCTGTTTTCTCATTCAACTGCTCCATTAATAGCAGGATGATAGGGAGCAGTGAATGAGGATAAGGTGCCCATCAGGGTATTAAGGTCAACAATTACTTGTGAGATGAAGTTGGTGCCATTGTTAGACAGTACCTTTGGGCTACCGTGATGGGTGAAGACCTGTTTAAGTAAAAAGGACGCAGTTACTTTAAAAGTGGACGAGGTAATGGCAATAGCCTCAACCAATTTGGTGAAAATGTTGACTACCAGTATAATATTGATGGCCGTACATCGCTGTAGGTAAAGAACCAACAATGTCAATGCCGGCAGTAGCAAATGGTGCAATAGAACCCATAACCTGATGTTGATATGGTGGATTAAGAGGCTTCTGGATAGCAAAGACAAGGTGTCACGGACTGAAAATCCCCAGTTTCTGACTGCCATAAAATAAATAATTCTTTGGTGCACCAACAAGCGACCAAAGTAACCTATCTGAGTAGGAAGAGATTTGGGGCACTGACAGCACAAAACATTGCCTACTACAAGTTAGTTATGCAAGGGTTAAATAGTGGTTGGTCTGACTCAAACACGAGAAAGTTTCTCAAAACAAATTCCAAATAAGACCAACAGGTAAGCAAGGTATGCTAACCCCAAAACAACCTTTATTTTTATTCTGGATATCAAAAAGGGCCCGCCGACCAGAGCTCGTCTGGGGAGCAATTTACAATGCCCCCAAGTTTGGGAATGCTAGGGTAAACTATTCCAAAGTGAACTTTGTAATTGGCAGGCAGCCTTATAAAGGCTGCCCCCAGGGGCCTCACCCAAATTATAATTAGGCTCGCACAAGCCTAATATACAACTTGGGTGAGGCACAACCCAGCGCCCAAAACGATTGAGCCAAAAACAATTTTAAAACGATTTGACAAAGATTCAGAACTTCCAATCTGAGTCAGAATGTAACAATCAAGACAAACTTGATCATTATATTACTCCCTGCTAGAGAAGGGGCCCTCCCCAAAGAGGGGCCCCACATCGGAAGGCCACCACAATGAGGGCTTCCTGGGGCGAGTTACCTTGAGCCCCAGGAAAATTAGCCTGGATAAACTCTGGGCCCCTCAAGGGAAACTGCAAATGGCAAGGGCAAATTGGGACTGGGCTGCCGGAATCAGCTTACCCAGCATAAGGACACACACTCAGCACGTGGCTGTGTTATGCCCCCTCTCAGGCTCCCATTGGTTATGGTCTTCCCATCCCAAACAGGAATGTGCTTTTGCCAAAAAAATAGCGTTAGAGGGGCACGCGGTCCAGCGCAGCTGGACAGCCCCAGCCTGAGGACTCAAGCCCAGCACTTGACTGTGTTGTGCACCCCTCCCAAGCTCCTGCTGGCGATGGTCTTCCCATCCTGACCAGGAAGGCGCTTTCTACAACAGAAGCGTGAGGGGGGCTCATGGTACAGCGCAGCTGGATGACCATCCCCTTTCTGGGTGGACCATCCGTGGGTGAGAGAGCCCTTCTGGGATAGGTCCCCTTAGTGCCAAACAAATCCCTGCTGAGCGGGAGGTTCCAACAGGATTTTCAACCAACAGTCACTTCAAGTCCAGGGTCAGCCATCAGTCACCAGCTCCCAACGGTGCTGGTTCCTTGACACTGGGACCAAGTGACCACTGAGGTCAGCTGAACTGGGGATCAGAGGCGTGCAGCGCATATTCAACTTCAGAATAATGTCACAGACCGGAAAATCCTCAGTTTCTGACCACCATAAAATAAGTAATTCTTTGGTGCACTGACAAGTAACTGAAGTAGCCTAACTAAGTAGGGAGAGGTTTGAGGTACTGACAGCACCAAACATTGCCCACTATGAGTTGGTTATGCAAGGATGAATAGCAGTTGGTCCTACACAACCACACGTAAGCTCCTTGATACAAATACTTAGAAAAGACCAACAGGTAAGCAAGGTATACTAACCCCAAAACAACCTTTATTTTTATTCTGGATAATAAAAAGGGACCACCGACCTGAGCTCATCTGGGGAGCAACTGACAATGCTCCCCAGGAAGGGAATGCTAGGGTAAAATATTCTAAAGTGAACTTTGGGATTGGCAGGTGCGCCTTACAAAGGCTGCCCCTTGGGGGTCTCACCTGAGTCACTGATTAGGCTCACACAAGCTTAATCTACAACTTGAGTGAGGCACAACCCAGCGACCAAAACGACCAAGACAAAACATTTTTAAAACATTTCAACTTAGATTTAAAAAATCTGAATCTGAGTCATAACATAACAATCGAGATGAACTTGATTGTTATACAAGACAGGTGTCAATGTCATCTTGAATCATCTAATTATACCATAACAATAGCAGCACTCTTGCAACCATTGATTGGGTTTTCTGACAGCACCATGTCTTACTGTCAAATGGACCTCCAAGGTGACCTCTGTTCTGGCAAAGACCAGACATAAGGCAACTAAGAGGCGCTGAATTGCTTTCATAGAAACCTATTCTCAATTTGGGTCTGCTCAATCATTTTCTTCAATTGAAGCTGAACTGCAGCAGTTACCTGGCTCCACTTTAAGATTTTCAATGAGTTCATAAATTCAATCCTCCTCAGAGGCATAGATCATCATTAAGGGTAGCTGGGACATTCCTTCAGCAGTTTGGTGTATCATTTTAGCCAGTGGACAATGGAGAAATCATAGCTCTGAAGTTTGAGTGACCAACGTGTTAACCATCCATCAGATTTCTTCATCTGCTGGATCCAGCATATGGAGGAATGGTCCATAACCATAGTGAAGTAATTCCCAAATAGAAAAGGGTTGAAGTGCTTAATGTCAAGCAAGATTGCTAGACATTCCAATTAAGTGGCGCTGTAATTCCTCTCAGGCTGTATGAGACTTTTACTTAAATATGCTATAGGATGATCAACTTGATTAGAATCAAGTTGTTCCAGGATAGCCCCAACAGCTACATCACTAACAAAAGTGAAAAAAAATGATGGTTTTGTCAAATTTGGGATGAACCAACATTGGAACAGTGGCGAGCACTTTCCAAAGGGTGTCAAAAGCTTGTTGCGGGGCTTCTTCCCATTGGAATGGAATTCCCTAATGGTGTATATATGTCAAAGGTTCTTCATACTTGACAAAGTGGGGAAGAACTTATGGTAATAACTGACCAATTTGAGGAACACTTGAATATCATGTAAACTGGAGGGCTGTGCCATTTTCTAAATTGCAACTACTTTGTAATGCAGCAGCAAAATCCCTTCCCTGGAAACTTTATGGTCAAGAAATCTATATCAGTTGGAAAGAAAATGCATTTAGTAGGTGTAAGTCCAGGGGAACGTCCCCTATGCATGGGTCGGGTGATTTTCCCATTTCCAAATAAAAAGAGTCTGAAGAGGGCGGCCGTACCACTTGTCACCCAGGGCGACCTCGCCCACATGGTAGACAAGCACTGGGTAACAGCCCTCCCTCTTAAGGTTCCTCCCTGGTACCCATACTCACCTCAGCTGAACTTGTCCACTGAATTGAGAAATCTGCACTGAGATTACCAAATTGAAGTTGAAAGGTCTAAAACCAATGGGAATAAAGCTGATGTTAAGAAAACATATAGTCAAAAAGGGACAAGTATTTTTTATTGGCCAGAATTGCTGACAGTTTCAACTCAGCCAGCAGTGTGATTGCCGACGCCAACCACCCCTCAAAATTGTTGGAGATGATCCCTGATGTTTAAATGGTTTCTTCAGGAACTATCACAGACAATTTAAAACCTTTATTTAATGAATTGAGAGTTGCAGCCAACATAACTCATTTGATTGAACAGGCGCCCCAGAGACTGGGCACAGGCAGGTTATGCATCCTGAACCCGTTTCCAACCAATTGGGACCGCCCCTATGTGGGGTGGCCCTGGGGAATTCCCATTGCTCGTCAGGCCAGATGCTGTCATGCCAACTGACAAAAATGCAGTTGAGCCTCAGTCCAGGCATTTGCGGTCAAACCATTAACATCTTGGCCTGAAAAAATCTTTTAATGACAGTTCCAATTGAGATTATCTTCCCCCTTCCCCAAAAATTCACTATGTTAGGTTGAATTTGAGGGACCTGATCCCTGCTTTGACCCACTACCAATAAAACACTATTTAATCAGTTGCATCACACTGAGGAAATTGTTGGTTGATTCTCTTTATATTCCTTTCCAATAAATTCCTGCTAAAAATAAATTTTTACTTTATTTAAATCCTTGCTGAAGTCCCAATGGCATTAACCTAGTGGCCTATCAGTCCCAACACCAGATGGTCATTATCAGTTTTAATGATTACAATCACTACCACCATCAGAAACTGGATTCAATGTGCGAGAAACTTCGGCAATTTAGCCCCATCATTGAAACTATCCGCTATCAATATACTGGGATCTTCCCCCCTCGGGTTGGGACCATCTAGTACTAAAAAAATATACTGGGATCTTGTGGCCTTACATCCACCATTTTCAATCAAGGATCCGCCCCCTTGTCTCTAAATCGTATTGAACCCACCCACCATCAACCCTGTAGAAGCCAACCCAGTGGTACAATCCCCTGAATCAAGACCCCCAGTGTCTGGGGTTGTTTCCATTTGGTTCGTTTTCAGGTTCCTTTTCATGCTCATATACACCAATGAGTCATTGTTTCCCAATTAGCGGCTCCATACAACGTCAAACAAGTGGCAATGTCACTGGCATTCTGGCTTGCTTTTGGGTGCTCACGCATCTTAACTGGTAGGCCGATCTAAACTTCTTCTGCCATTTTCATGACAGTAGGTTTCAACTTGAGGGTAAAAGAGTGGGGCCATTCAAACACCTCTTTCAAATCAGTAAGATTTTGATTAAAAATGCAAAGAATACTGTCACATCATCAAGGTATACTAACACACAGGACATTTTCAGGCCCCTAACTAGGCCATCTATCAATTTTTGGAAAGTGGCTGGAGCATTACAAATTCCTTGTGGCATCTTCATAGGTTCAATATTTCCTCACTGGCTATAAGGGCACATTTCTCCCAATCCTCTGGTGCAAGTTCAATCTGCCAATAGCCACTAGAAAGATCCATGGCGTAGAAAAATTGAGAACCAGTCAAGAGCCATATTGAATCATTGATTTAAGGCAGCAGATAACTGTAACAAACCAGGTTCTCAAGGCCTGGCTTGCCCATACTGAAACATATAATCTCATGTAAGAAGAGAATTGCCTTTATTAATTGCGGAATAGGTCAGTATCAGGTTGCCAGCCTTCAAATTTGGACTAATTTCCCTATACTTAAACAGAAGTGCCTGGTGATGACTTATTGAATTACCCAATCTTGGAAGTGGCCAGATGTGGCAGCCAATACTCTTCCAGCCTAGCCACCTGTCTGGAACTAAGAAGTATACATTTAATGGCTTACAATTTTACAGGCATCACCACTGGTTACCAAAACCAGGTCAAGGTGCGGTTAAATCAGCAGGCTTATCAGCACCTCAGAATGGCCCCTCACCATCTGAGGCCATGTGTTTTTGGATTATAGCACCTGGTAAGAGATGGTTCAACATCTGTGCAATTCTGAATGGGTTTTTGACTAACCTGAGAATTTAACAGAAACACTTGAATACTTTATAATTTATATATAGATGAAGTGAAATAATCAATTATTTGAGATTAACCTATCTGGTAAGGGAGCTCAAAAATGGTGGGAACGCAGGATGGGAAACCAGAAATAATATAGAATTCCAACTTAGCTTTTCTTTCTCATAACAATCACATTAGATACTATGATTCAATTCAAACAGCAAATTTGGATAATCACACACAGGAAAGATGGGCGACTTTAATAACAAAAATAATACAACATGGGCGAGCGTCGCAGCAAGCGGTGCACTTAACGGTGCAACTAAGGGCAAGAAACGCCCTGAAGGGGGACCAGGAGCCCAATCTGCAAAGAAATTGCAAACTCAGACACCATCTGGGTTTATGGTATTTACTGTAAAGCACGCACAATATATGTACATTCAATTCAACCAACCTTTGTCAAAGATGGAACATGGGATCAGACTCTTCCTTGGGATGAGTCACCAACCCTGTGGGAGAAAACATGTGAGGCACGGCCCTCACTTTTCCCTAACACGGTGTACGTAGCCACCAACAACATGGGCCGCAGCTGGATCAATATTGATTTGAAACAGCTGATGAAGCTGATGCCGCAGCAAAAATCTGCAGGGAATTGTCCTCCCTGAGGGCAAAAAATTGTGCGCACTGCGCGCACCAGATGGAACAAAGCAAAAATTTTGTTCATCTCCTTTGACTCGCTTCCCACCAACCTTCCTCATAAGGTAATCGAGGAGGAGCTCCGCAAAGGTCTTGTGGCCTACGGAGAAATTCAACAACTTGAATTACAGCAATTTCGCTTGATGCCTGACCTGTGCATGGGCAAAGCTATCGCTGTAATCAACCCCTTCCCAGAAGTGAAAGAGGATTTATCCAGAATTCCCCACACAGCAGAATTTCACTTTACAGATGGGGGCCAATCAGCTGCATTCTGAGTTACACTAGAATGCGCACCACCCATTTGCAACCACTGTGGCTCACTGGGCCACAAGGAACATGCATGCCCTGTAAAAGAGGGCTTAATGGAAAATGATTTTTGTGAAGAAGCTATGGACGAAGATAATGAAAACTTCGCCAAAATGACTGATGGCCACCACCCATTCCGCTGGGGTGAAGATGGACTATACTCCATCTTGGACCCAGTTACAAGTAAACAGCGTAAAGCAACACAAAAAGCCCGCAAGAGAGCAGCGGCTGAAGCGGCGGCACACGCGGAATCTGCCATTAACCACAGACAAATTCAAGAGGATATTTCAGATATTCACCAAACCAACAAATCAGAACAATATGCCCAGGTCATAAACTTTCACAGTAACCAGACTGAGCCACAAAGCGTCATAAGTCATGCACATACTGAGGAACAATGCAACCGCAATTTGGGTGAAAATGCGGTGCACAATACAACAAAGTTGAACCTCAAAAATATAAAATTAATCAACAACCCGCATCAAATCAACATGAGACCTGTGCAGGAAAAGTTGATGTAAATGCAAAAAACCGCAATTTCCTTGAATCATTGGGTCAGATCAAGGGAACCAACAATGGCAGTGAAAGAGTTGGAGTACAGACGCGGAGCATGGCCAAAATGAGCTGCGGTGGGATAGGACCAGAGGGTCCTCCCAACCGCTCCTGAGGCGCCACGGGCACCTCAGTGTCAATAGGGATGTTAAATATCGCGGGAGCCAGGGCTCATACGTCCCAAGCCAAAAAGCTGGCATTCCTGCGAAAACCTCTTGTAGACATCTTGGCCATCCAAGAAACCCACTGCCTACAAGGGGAAGAAGAATCCTGGTCAACCAGGGTCACACCATCACAATCAGTATGGACATCTCACTGTGGGGTGATAGTCCAAAACAACAAAAAATTTAAAATTACAAATTCATCATCACACTTGCACAGTCAAGTCCTGGTAGCAACAATCACATGCCAAGATGAAATAATTTCGTTAGCATGTATCTACGCACCATGCACTGCAACTGAGAGAAAATTTTTTTTTGAAAAATTTCTTCCCTCACCCTCCCACCAGATATCATCATTTTAGGCGATTTCAACTGCTGGGATAACTCCAATACAGATCGATGGCCTAATCCCAGGGGATACCCACCTGGACACATTTATATCGCACAATGAAGGCATCTCTTGGCTTACAGGATGCTCTTCCTCCCAAATCACCAATCCTTCCCCATATGACAAGACCCAACATACGTGAGGGACTGCTCATATCAATGAGTCATATTGACCACATCCTCATCCCACAATCCCACCACTCAAGAATCTCTAAATTCACAACAAAAAAGATCAATTTTTCTGATCACCGATTAGTCATGGTGCAGTTAGCGCCAACCCAATCCCACACACAGGTGTCGCCTTAGAGAAAGCTTCACCCAAAAATATAAGATTGCTTGAGATATCTGACTGGGTTGAAAACAAGGCTACAAACCCAGAATTCACAGCCCCATTCACTTCGGATCCCATTGGAACATGGGAAAATTTCAAAAAAGATTTAATCAACAAAACCTGACATATTGCATCACGCAAGTACACCGCAGACACAGCCACAATCAAGCGTACCTTGGCAGAACTAGACCACCTGGAAATAAATACTTCAAGATCTGGCTATAGCCCTGTTTGGGGACGCAAATGGGCAGAAATTTCAGCCCGACTTAACAATCTCATCTTTGAACACCAACACAGAATCAAAGTATTGAACAAAGGTAAGTTCATAAAGGAAGGCAAAACCTGTTTGACATACTTTTTCTGCCAATTCCGCTCCCACGGAAACCAGCCCACATGCACATAGGTCCGCAAGACCAATGGAACTGTGGCAACTGACCCTGAGGAGGTCAAGGTGGAAGTACACCGCTATTACACTGAATTATATCGCGATATGCCAACAGATCCACAAAAAATTAAAGAATTTATTCAAACTGCCAAGATACAAAGTACAACACCAAATTACAATATACTATCCCTTATCACACGTGAGGAGCTTTGGGAAACAATTTGTGGTGCACCAAGTAGGAAATGCCTAGGGCCTGATGGGATACCCTACGAATTTTACAAAAATTTCAACAAATCGCCCCCCTCCTATTGGTGTCAATGAACTAGAGTTTGTTGGAAACACGCCTATTACCAGGAGGCCATGTTCCCTACGTTATAACCTTGTATAAAAAGGGTGACAAGTTGGACCTGGCCAACTGACGCCCAATTGCACTCTCCAACACTGACACAAAAATTCTAACAAAAATTCTAGCAGCTAGATTAGGCGCAATTGCATCTGACGTCCTATCACCCAACCAGTTTGGGTTTATACCAGGGCGTTCAATATGGAACAACATTCACCCTGTTGCAAATATTTGCCAATCCAAAGCAACTGGTGCCCTGGTCTTCTTGGATCAGGAAAAGGCGTATGACCGTGTTATCTGGCCATACCTAAAAGAATGTCTACATGCCTTCAAACTCCCACCAAGATTCATAAAATGGGCGATGCTCCTAACAGAATCTGCAACCATGGCTGTATGCGGCCCTGGATTCCTAACAAACAAGATTAAACCACACAGAGGGCTCAAACAAGGGGATCCCCTCAGCCCACTGCTATACAATTTCAGCTTTGACCCACTCCTCCGAGTAACTGACTCACGTCTCATGGGGACAACCGCACAAGGACAACCATCAGTCATGATACTGGCCTTTGCAGATGACTGCGTAGCAGGTATAGCAAACAATGAAGATGCCTGACAGCTGGAACACACTCTAGAGGAATACTCCAAGGTGAGCAATGCATCGCTCAACAAAAGGAAGACAGAAATCATCCTCTTAGGCAAATACACAAACAATTGGGCCACAACATTTGAACCTCACACCAACACTCGAAGAAAAAACCCAATTGTTTTACACTTTGCAACACCTCCCACCACCACTCCTGTCCGACATCTTGGAATCTGGCTAGAATCAGGGGGATATGCTAATGAGATAATGGAAAGTAACATGTTACAACGGGTATCCAAACGCGTCGCCTCCCTCAAGGGAAGAACCCTAGGACTAACAGGAAGAGTTACAGTTGCTAACTCGCTCATCCTCCCAATACTGTGGTACCAGGCCCATGCGATAGCCTTCTCACCTACCTTTATAACCTCAATTCGCGCGCTTATCCAGGGCTGGCTGTGGCCTGGCTCTCACCCTCCTATACGGATGGAAACACTATTTGGCCCACGATCAAGCGGAGGCATGGGACTAATAGAGTTTGAGAGCCATGCCAATCACATCCTAGGTACCTGGATAAAGGAAATCCTTGCTCCGGACCTCCCACAATAACATTGGTCCAGAGCAGCAAGGACTAACTTTTCACAGGCGCTCAAATTAACCAACCCACATAGTCCACCCAGACTACTTTCATACCTTGCCAAACACCCTACTGCAACGGGTCCACATGGAACCTCCCCTCATTTCAAACATATCCTCCAAACTATCCGCCGTATGGGATGGACCATAGAGAACATGGGTACTATACAGGGAAGGGGACGACCCAGCCCCCAATTAAATTAAGAAACCCAGAAAACCACCCCCAGAGGGATATGCTCGCAACACCCATAAGCATAGCTAGGATAGAATACCTAGATATGCTGGACATTACCTATGATTTAACCGCACAGAAAGCAATGTGGAAAATGACACACCACCCACTCCTACAACCAAGGATAAGAGCAAACGCCTGGCGCTGTTTGAGAAGGACCTATAGGATGGCGGACCGCTCCAACTCCCTCCACAAAACATGTGCAGTATGTGGAGGGGAGGGATCCCTACATCACCGCCTAGAAACATGCCCCCAACCAAAGCTATATGGCAGGAAGTCGTACGCCTGCTCAAAATTCAAAACGAATAGGAATTCTCGATATCAAAGAGTATCTTTGCGCTCCAGATCGAGTCACCAATCCCATCTACACTCCGCTCCCTAATAATACCCATTGCAATGTGGACAATACACACAATTGCATTAAATGCGTTCAAGGGCACGGTCCCAACCATTCATGGGATTATTAACAGATTCCATGTCCACTTACTAGAGCACTTCCAAGCCTGGCTCTATGGATATATGAGACCAAGACAAAAAGCGCTCATAGAATCATGGTTCCCACTCTGGTTCCTCCACACAGACCCTTTCCTTCACACCTGCTCTATAGCAGGGGAAACCCCCTCAGAGTAGTGCACCAACCCCCCATACCTGGCAGTCCCGCTGGCAACAGGGGTAACTTGAGTACCCTGGGGTGCCCAATTTTTATATTTTTAGTTATTCTCTTAGTTTCACATATATTCGGTAATGTCTGTCCCCTGGTCAGCTTACCTCAGTTAAATAAGAATATAGAATTCTAACTTGGGAGCAAGGGTATAGGATACGCTGAACTATTAACCTGACCATCGAGCTTGAATTATGAAATAGATTAGGCGTGAAAACTAGACAATATTCATGTCATTCCAGTAGGATTGAGCCCCAATTTTCATAAACTGAGTAATTTATAAAATTTTAAACCAAAGAAGAATTAATTTGAACCGTCAGTTTTCAACTACTATTCCTAATATCTCAATTTATAGAAATTAATGAACTGAAATTCTTCCGTTATATACCCTACTAAGAGGAAACCCCTGAGCTTCCTTGAACTTAGGCAATGTGGAAAGAAATTTTCTGATGGTTTAACTTTATTGCAATGGTAGAATAAGGTAATTATGACCAGAAATCCAAGGGTCACAGTAAGTGTCAATGCTACCCTTGGAGATCTGCTGGTAGGCGCAAGGGGCCTCAACCACCAGTGGTCCAATTGGCACCCCAACCTCCCTCTTCACCATCAGGGACCCACAAAAGTGATGAAGAAGGAGATAGGGTTAGATTTTCTTAACAATGGTCTTCCCCCTATCTTGCAAGCTGGCAGGAACTTCAGCTTGCCACATAAGAATGAAGTAGGATAATGTAATAAACCAGGTTCTTAATACCTGGCTTTCCCATCCCAATACATATATCTTCATTCTGGAGAAAGAGTTGCCTTAATCAAATGGCGGAATAGGTTAGTATTGGGCTGCCAGCCCTCAAAGTCAGACTAATTGCCCTAGACTTCAATGGGATGCCTGGCGGTAACTCAGTGAATTGCCCAATCTGGGAAGATGCCCAATGTGGCAGCCAATACTCTGCCAGCCTCTAGCCATCTACCTGGACTCAGGGAGTATGTGCTTACTGGTGATACGCACTTGCATGTGTCTCCACTGGTGACCACAACCAGGTTGAGGTGCAGCGAGAATGGAAGGCCCATTTTTATTAGAATGGCCCCACACATTCCAAGGCCATGAGTTTGCAGCTTACAGCACCTGGTGAGTGGGAGCAAAGTCTGCGCGTTTCTGAATGGATTGTTGAATAACATAAGAACTAAACTGAAAAACCAAAATACTTTATGATTTGGAATATATAGGAAGTGAAATGGTCAATTATTCAAGATTACCTATAAGATGAGGGAGCCCATAAATGGTGGGGCTCAGAATAGGGCTACCAGAACAATATGAAATCACAACTGGGAACGTTGGAATAGGATACACCAGAAAATAAATCTGACCGTTAAGATAGAATTGTGAAATGATTAGGCATTAAAACTGGACAATTCTTATGTGGTTCAAGTGGGATCAAGCCCTACTTACCATAATTTGAGTGATAATAAGTATTAAATATAAACCGCGGAAGAATTAATTAGAACCATCAGTTTGTGACAACCATTCCTAATATCTTGATTTATATGAGTCAATTAACGAAATTTGTTCCGTTATAATAACTGTCCTTTAAAGGGTGGTTAGCCTGAAAGGTTAATCCTGCTTCCACTCCAGTGCAGGTTTTGTTCAACACATGTTTGAAACATGTACTGACTACAAAAAATCTCAATGTGGTATATTTATCCCAAGGTCGACCCACCTTGATTACTTTATAATAACTGTCCTTTAGCAAAAGGGCATTCAACTGATGTTAATCCATTACTTCTTAGCCCCCTTCCATCTTTCATATAAGCAGCAAGGGAGAGGCCAAGGGATTTAGGTGAGCTTTAGTAACCCATTCTCAAAGTGTTTCTTTAATTCCTTTGTTACCTGAGCTTCTTCAATTTTTAGATTTCCTGTAGGGCCAAGAACATATGGGGCAGAGTCACCCATAAATTTTCTATGCTGCACTCCTTTTTATCATTCCAAAATCGTCAGAGCTTTTGGAAAATATATATCGCATACTCTTCAATCAGCACATCCACTTGCCGCTGCTGCTCAGAGATAGGGTGTCGCCTATTTTCCCTTTGACATGCCCAATGGTAGCATCCACATCAATCCTTGGGTCATGCAAATCCCCCACCCATGGGCAGATTCAACTTTGTCCATTAGTAGGGTTCAAACATAGGCAATAGGTTGGTTTCAAGTTACCTGCATGGGTCAATCGCTTTAATTGGACATAGATATGGTTAATGGCTACTGATAAGCAGAATATAATAATCCCAGACAGGTAAGAGGATCATGTATGGCTGGATTAAGTTCTCCACTATTTTATAACATATGATCCAACAGAGTTGTACTTTAGATCCAGTGTACACCAGGATTTGTGACATTGGGGATATAACAACTTGGGTATCTGAGTATATGGCCATCCCCTCCTGAGCATAAGCGATGGGAGGAGGCAGTTAACTTTTTAGGCTAATGACTTGGTTTCAATTTTATTTGAGGTAAGCCGACCAGGGGATGGACATTACTGATACAAAATAACGACCAAAAACACAAAGCAAACGCCCTAAATGAGTGGCGAGACACCAAAACAAAAAGGAAAATTAACCTACCAGGTGAAGCAGTTGTGAACCGCTTATCTCACCATGGCGGAGGGGGAGGGGGAGTGGGGATCAGGCGGATTATTTATTTCTTCTTCATGAATGAAGAGCTGGATCAAAGCTGAGAGCGAAGGGGTTGGGGCATCCACAGGATGTGGGTCGAGGAAAATAGAAAAGTGTAACTTCTTTGGTAACAATCTGGGCCTGAAGCACAGCCTCCAGGAATTCGGCAACATGGTGTTCAGCTTGTATGCGTGCATCAGGAAGCTGTGAAAATTTAGTGATTATGGCTCTGGTGATGCACATGATGGGGTTACTTTCTGCCAGTGCAAAGCTTTCTTGATAGAAGAGGTGGAAGTTTCCCTTAATCGTTTAATTTCCACTTTTGCAACCTCAGGGAAATCAGCAGGGTAATCAATTATATGTAGCTCTTCATTAAATTGAGTGACAGATAGTGCCATGGCTTCATGGAGATGGTGGCTATCAGGAGAGGCCACAGAGGCCTTGGCAAGTTGATGGTCACTCAAGAGTGGGGTAGCGGTGGGTTTAGGGGAATAATTTCTTGGGTTGGAATGGGGCATCGAAATCTGAAGGTAGATATGGTTCAAAATTAATTGGAAAGTCGGGAGGTGGGACAATTTCCCTAGATTCAGTTAATTCATCCAATAAGTCCCAGGGATTTTGGTTGAACATGATTGATTCAGAGGGACATGGTTTTGGTTGGGTGAGTTTTGGGGCGTTAAATTGGTTGGACTGATTATGGGTCCAAACCTGCTCCAGATTGGGTATATTGTTATAAATTAAGCTGGCTTGGGCTTTGGTTGCAAAGGTTTTGTTGATTTTTGAGCGTTCAGCTGGAGATGGTAAGGCAGCCAAAATCCCCACTCAAACGCTGCTTGTGTGGCATCACATGTGGGCTTGGAAGATTCCGCTTATTTTAAATTGTAGCTACAGTTTTTTGGAATGATCCAACTGATGGCAGAGTGGGCAAATGGTGCGGCCGTTTTCAATATGAGCCCAAAAGAAGTGATCTAGTGTATATGGGATATGGGCATGTGGTGGGATTTGTTGGGCTATGGTTGGCTGGTGGGGGGGGTAATGGTGGCTATTGCCCATGGTGCCACTAACCGCTCAGCTCCTCTTGGGACCAGGAAGTGGAGGATGAGGTTTGTACCATATTTGGATAGCCCCATCATCAATTCTTCATAGAGTGTTTTAGGGGGAAGGTTTGCAAAGGTCACAACCATTGTGGTGTCACTGGGGGAGGCGTGTACAGGTTGTGGTAATAGGTGTGTTTTTATATATTAAAGCGTAATTGCTGCAGCAGCTGCGTCCTCTTCAGTGGGAAAACCAATATCAAGATAGCCCTTATAAGGGCGGAAGTTGATAAATCCCACTGGTGAAAATGTGGACGTTGTTAGCTCAATCATCGCTATGTCAGCATATGGGAAGAGACACCCATATTTGACTCAGAGGCAAAAGTGAATATTGGATCAGGGTAGGGCAGGTTAGGTGGACTCATGCTAAGTGTAATAATAAGTCCATTGGAGGAACAAATTGGCCCAATGCATTAGGTGGACTGGATGAGCCAGTTTGCATGCGTTTGCCTGCTGTGCGGAAAATGCTAGCAGGTGGAGCGCTGCTGCCCCAGTGTGGGGCAGCAGGTGGCGGATCCACTGACATAAATGGAGAACTGATACGGTGGAGGTGGCGATGGAAAATTTGACAGATGCTTTTTAATAAATTCGCTCAAAAGTGATGTCAAGTGGAAAGAAAAGCCGATGGGCCAATGTCTTAGTATTCTAAATGCTCAACAGATTTTGGATATTACAATAAACAACTCCTAGGTTGCTTTTTCCTTTTTCTTTAAGAGCATCTTTAACTATTAAGGGAATACAATATCCCAGTATAGAGAAGTACAATTATTTATGGCTAATTTTGGTATCAAATTCAAAAAGAAATGAGTACCATTAATAAGTTCATAACTGTTATTCTCCAATATAACTGCTAGGGCCATCACCACCAAGGATCCAAACTGAATTGTCAGGGCGGAATATGCACCCAGCGAGTAAGTCTGCTGGGGCCCCACTGTTCCATAATCCATGGTGTGGTTTTATCTGGCGCAACTTTTATTTCTTCACCAGATAAGAGGAGATAACGTTAACTGGAAACCTGGTATCAACAATAATAGGATTTTCACCTTATGGACAACTACTTCAACATAAGTAAACTCAGTGCCAAAGCGGGGGATTAAATTTATAAAATTCCATGAAGAAAGTGGTCCATAAGGTGAACAGTAGGATTTGAGATTTTTTATTTGGAACAATTGAGTCAGCGACATCCACCTTGTCAGGTGGGGATATGGCATAACACTCAACAGGGATAGCCTCAGAGGAGGGAACATGAGGTGCAGGGTCATCAGCAGAGAGTGCCTCGCGCCTTAAGCTGACTTCCCTTTTCCCGCCTCATTAGCCTTTTTCTTCCAACAAGTTTGATGAAATGGTTCATCACATGATGTTTTTATTAAAAATAGGAACTTACCTTGAGTTGATACAAAATTCATAATCTGGTCAATCTGAATGGTTAGTCAATCCAGATGGTTTTTGCAAGGTTAGTTTCTTAATCAAGATCATTTTAAGGCTGGAAAACGCTCTGGAATATTTTAAAGTGCAGTTTTGGTTATACTTTTATATCAATATGAAGAATCAAGCTATTTTGATTTTGGTTCACCTAATTCAAGGTGGGATCAAGGGACAAAACTTACCTTGGTTTTTTTACCCCAAAAGCACTGAAACAAAGTGTGAAGTTTTATAGTAACTTAATTTTAAGTTTAGTTATCCTAAATAATGTGTTGGTCCTTGAGAGTAGCTCTTGAGGTACTGCCCAACCTTCTGGAGCTTCTCTCCTATTTTCAGCCACATAGGCAATATCCATGGTATAACTAAGTTGTTCAACGGGCTGGACTGAATCCACACTTCAGCCTGTAGAATGAACCAGGTTCCAGAGCCTTGATGATCCAGAGTGATCCAGTGTACTAAGCTCTGATGAATTCCCAGGTAGCAGAGGTCAGGTCAACTCCAGGTTTTGATCCAGAGGCCCAGTGATAAAGATAAGATGTTTTGTTAAGTGTTTGCAACAGTGGCAAAGGGTGGTTGGACTGGTTCACCATCATACTTAAGCTTATTGGGCTAAAAAATGGGTATAGCTTATTTTGGAGAGGTCATAAAAACGTTTGTCCTTTTTGGATGGAGGCAACTCTCCAATTTAGGGTTTTGTCACTGGATGGGACTTGGTTTTCCTTCAGTTACAACAAAAGGCTTCATGATGCCCACAGTACCCGCAGTAAGCACATGGGTCATTGCGAATTTATATTTTGGGCTGCCCTACAGCATGAATGGGGGTTTAACTCATCCTTTAGGTGCTTGGCGCATCTCTCTCACTCAGGCAACTCCATAATAGATTCTTTTATATCCAACATGGATTAATAAAACTAGCCGCATTGTGGAAATATAATATGATGTTTTCATTATATTAATATGCAGAGAGGACTGTGACAGTGATGTCATCCAAACTAACCTTATTACAGGATGTGAAAGCATGATCTCCATGATAAAATGCTCAGTGAACTTGATGTTGGTTTCACCATGATTGGGGTAAATCTTCATGAATGCCTGTTTGTGGGCAAACAGGGACAGGTTACTGCCAAACTCCTCAAAGGCATGCTTTAATATCCTCCCAGGTTGCACACGCCTTGAAGTAGGGCATCATGATTTTTTAAGCCTTGCTATCAAGTCAGGTCTGCATGTGCAACACTTTTAGCAATTTGTAACGCCCTCCATTGGGTTTTAATTTACATACAGATAATACTGGATCATTTCAACTCCAGGCATGTACTTGTCTTAAAAAGTGGGTTTAAAATACCCAACAGGTTCAGGGTGAACTTGTATAGCAGGACAAGGTGACCGGCTAGCTTCAGTTAACTCCTTGGTACTGGATTCAGTTTGAGGGACAGCCTCATCGACCTGGCGTCGTAATTTGTCCATGTAATCCTGAAGTTTGGAATAGAATGTATTGACATGATTGAAGGGGGCTTTTGTATAAAAGGTGACAGAGATTTTTCAATATTGGCCGCTTGGCTCACCACTTTGGAGGACAGGGAAACAACTTGACTTTCTAATGAGACCAACGTAAGATCTTCATTAAAAGATTCCCCTCAATGCTTATACACACCCGCGAGCTACTTTTGGTAACTGCTTCACAAGGGCACTTATTTGAGCATTGTAAGTTTGAGATGCAGAGGGTTTATTATTAAGAAACATATTCTCCTCCATGGCGGCAGAAAAATGGTTCTGGGATAATTTTTTTGGAGATATGTCTTTACCAAGTAGCCTCAGAAGGAACTAGCAGAAAGAACCAGTGTTGATATTTTTGTTAAGCATTTGAAGGCTGAGACCTTCTAAGGGTATGTAATTATAAATTGCCAGTAGACCAGAGTAATCATCTAGTAGACTTACGAGTCTCTAGGGAAATCTCTTGGTAGCTTCACTAAACCAAGGAAAAACACTGCTGTTTAACAGGCAAGTATCACTAGTGTCAGGGACTGGTGTACTACTGACCTGGTTGGGGGTAGCTAACCATGAGTTAGCATAACCAAGGGGTTTAGCCCAGTATGACAAGGACACAAGAGGTGTCCAGGAATAAGGAATGGTGGGTAAGCTGGTATGAGAGTTGCTTAAAGACATGGCTCTAAAAGCAGAAAGTTGGAAGGGAGTTTCTTGTAGGCTGGGGGGTAGATCGGTAATGATAACACTTTAGTAAATAAACTTAATAGTGTTTGAATTATAAGAATAATTTTGTTTACCGCAAAGATTAGCCAAATGAATGCCTTGGTTTTATATACCATCCAACTTCCTGGACTTACCTAAGTTTAATTGATTTTAAACAGTGCACTATTCTTCTCTAAAGCTTATGGGATTGCAACTTGCATGTGATTTTGAAAGGCAATGAGAATCATCTCAGTCTCATCATAAATTCGTTTTGGTGCAATTAATTGACTGAATACTATCTCAAATAAAGTAACTCAAACAATTAATCAAATATTTTCACTACAATCATTAATTTGATATGCAATTATTCGATCTAACTTCATCACATATCATATTGATCTAACTGACAATATCTATAATCTTAGGAATTCTACTAATGTCAGGATTTACCCTGACAGCTAGTATCAACTAGGCAAATGTTATACCATTAGAAGGTCCCTTTATTTTTAGTGTTAGGGTTATTTATAAATCTTAGTCAAGGTTGGGGTCACATTGTATATCTGGATTACATGTGTGATCTGGAAATATGTGAAGAATTTGTTGGGGAAAAATATTCCTGATAGTTCAGCCAGTTTAGACGATTCACAACTTGCAAGATCAGTTAAGAATTTTACTCAAAAGATTTGGGAAAATTTTGAGCCTTTGTCAGCTCATTTTGGGATTTAGGACTGGTATTGATTTTGATAGGTTTTGATGCGATAGTGTCTCATGGAGCAAGCTACAAGGTATACGCTGCTCAATCCCCAATCAATCTAGCATGACTTCCATCAATCCCAACAAGTACAAACATCATTGCTAATATGTTTCTATTGGCCTAAATGGGATTAGCACCATAAAAAATTATCTCGTTTGATCCCCCCAATTACTTTACATTCATCTTTATATACCCAGCTTTTTTTTAGGTTATCTTCATATGCATTATAAGATAATATGTGTTTACCCATTAAAGCTTTTTGGCCATATTGGCTGCTGACCTCCTCAAGGAGTCATCACATTTTTAGATCAAGCTATACCTTGGACATTGAATGCAAATCTGATTCTGCAGTTAATGGAGTCTGAGCCATTTCAAAACATGTCACTGAAGGATTTAAAGCCAGATTTTAGCTGGTTATCAACTCTTTTTTGGGAGTCTGCCAAGGCATCAATACTTTGGTCTAAATGGAGTTTTATATTATTATATATATTATTATCCTTTACCTTCTTGCTATAAACACCATCTTCAATGTCCTAATATCTATATGTTTATAGTATGTCCCCTATAGATTGGGCTTGGGTACTCCATCTCCTCTTCAGGAACAGGGGAACTACACACACTTCTAACACCAGCATGCATCGGCATATTTGACCTTTAGGGTTTAATTGAGGCCATCTGCCATTATTTTTTGTCCTACAGAACCTTCATATTATATTAATCTTAGTTCAATTTATCATAATTATTCAAAAAGGGACCCTGCATACCATAGTAGTTCTTCTTTTGGAGATGGCCTTAGACCATCTACTATTAATATTTCCCCCACAGATACCTTCACATGGCATCAGATCCTATTGCGAATTATTATAATTCCTCTTTGAGGTTGGATAAGGTCTTCTTCCGTTGTATCTCTGTAGGTACCTTCATATTGCTCTTAAGCCCACTGCACATTGATTTTGTTCTTTATTTATAATAAGACTTGGTCCTCTGTCATAGTTACCTCACCCATAGGTACAAAGAATATATAACAATTCCGTTGCACATGCTCTATACAATTCTTAACTTAGTTTGACTTAGTCTTCTACATCAACTCTATATTGCATAAAGACCTTCAATTTATACTTGAATCCTATTACATGTTACTATAGGTTTTTATGTGATTGGATTTAGGCATTCACCCTTTACCATCTCTCCCATAGATACTTACACTTTCAAAATTTCACTGCACATTACCATACTTCTCCTTTGGGTTTATAATTAGGTCTTCTACCTTTATTATCTCTCCCATAACTATCTTCAAATTGATCTAAACCAAACTACATATTAACATAATTATTTGGGAAAAGATATAGGTCTTCTACTCTTATCATCTCTCTCTAAGGTTTCTTCATAGTGGCCAAATCATATTAAATGTTATCAAACCTTTGATTTTGAGTTTAACTAGGTTTCTAACATTACCATCTCCCCAACAGAATGATTTACATAGCATCATAATTCCATTGAGCAGTATTATAATTCTTCTTTTGGGGTTGGACTTGAGTCTAGTATTACCACTTCTTCATGGATGTCTTCACATTGTTTCAAGTTTCTATTGCAAACTAATATAATTCTTCTTTTAAAGTTAGTTTTAGATCTTCTAATATTACCATCTCACCCATATAGAAGTTCCTTTATATCAGGGTCCCATCATATATCATCATTGATGTTCCAATGAGGTGGTACTTAGGCCATTTATATAAAATTTACAATGGAGCTAGTCAATAACAATTTATATCAACAATTTATTATATTTTTAATATATTTGATAGTATTGTGACTTGACGGGTCAACTGCATTAGCAAATTACCATATTTTTATCTCTATAAGATGTTTGGATCGCCAAGATAGAGAGTGAGCAAGATATTGTCACCTTATATAAGTTATCTAGGGTTGTTGTTTAGTGATGACAATCTTTAACGTTTACACCCTCCAAAACTGAGCTATAAGCTCCTTCAGCCACCTTTTTTCAGAATTTTTATATTGTCACAAGTAACATTTATAACTCATACTTATCCTTAACTATAAAATTGTTGGCTATAGGAGGAATTAATTGAGCTGAGCCTTATCCCTTTGTCATCAGCTTCTTATGCTAACATAAATGACATCCTAATGTTAGAGGTAACACTACCTTATCAAGAAGGGACACTTACTGTAAATGTAATTTGTCAAGTTCTCTGGAGAGCCTCTTTTGGGAACCTCATATTTTAGTTGAAATGGGGCAATCAACATAATATGAGTTTCTTATTCATAGTAATCATTTACGCATAGAGCAAAAATAAAACAATTAGCGCTACCTCTGTTCACAGATCTCAAAGCGGATTAGACATTAGTCAACTGAATATTGCAATCAACTAGTTGGGTATTTCATTGCAAGTCCGGCAAGACTTCATATGATTACAAATATAAACTATCCTTGTAGATCATCTTCCAAAACAAGATAATTCACATGTGAGTGTTGGAATGAAAGCTGCGTTTTGAGCCACAACTGATGGACGTACAGAGATATATATCCCTCTAATGTGTTTTATTGGCAATATTTGTTTCTTTTCTTCTTTATTTAGGCCCATCCTGAAATAGATAGATATCACATATCTGTAAAGTGGCTATATCAAGCATCCTATCCTAATGCCAAACCTCTACCCTTAATGTACTCAATCAGGGAGAACTTCCTATTCAACTGCCTAGTAAAAAGGCTTTCTTCTCTACAGTCCAGGGTACAGCAACGTATATTCACTCACTCAGACTTTAAGTCCTTATAACCTTAAATAACCTGTTATGACAACAGAGTCAGAAGTATTGGGTAAAAGACGTTTTATTATCTCTAAAGAGTGCTTACAATGCAACTGATGTAGTGTCCTTATTGTTACATATCGCTCAAGTCCATAGTCACACATTCTTGATTAATCAGGATCATTTCAATGAACATCCCCTATTAAGACATAAAATCACTAAAACATTTCATAAGGGTTGCTGTACTATGGTTGAACAAATATGCGAATAAAATTAATTTATTACATAATTTATGTCTCACTAATAGTTAGATTGAGGTTTTTATCAATTTGAGCCACTAAGCTGATGTTAATCTAAGGTATTTTTTTTTTTTTAGTACTAGATGGTCTTAATCTAAGGTATTGATTTACTGTTTAGCCTTTGTTTAGCTGCATATTGTTAGGATAGGAGTGATTCAGGAAACCTCTAGGCTTTTTGGGTTAGTGTCTGGACACTCTAAATAATTACTTCATACTATAAGGCGACACTTTACCTTATGAAAGTACATAAAGGAAGTGGAAAAGGGTTTTTGGGGTTTCTGGGAGGCTTAAAGCAAGTGAGGGGTAACCTCAGTGTTATTTGTGATGTTACAAGCTGAGAGATGAATCAAAAGCTCTGTCATAATTTCCTTTCAACTCTATATTAGCAAAAGTTGTTACTTATTGAGTTTAACAATAAATAAAGAAATGGTAAACTTTATTATAAAGAAATAAAACTAGGTTAAATAATGTAAAACAATAATCAAACACCCTACCATTTGCAGGGTGCTGGCTTTTTAAGGTTGGGATGGGGAGGGGGTTTGCTAAACAGAACTTTTGTCCTGGATGCTAAATTTAAATTTGATAATGGAAATTTATGCCTTGATTGATATTCCATATCAGTAATTTTGGATGAATTTCCTGAGCTACTCTTATGAGGGTTTTGATATGTTCTTGTTTACAAACTTGGTAACAATAATATTGAAATTTGTTGTCAAGTTCAATCCTCAATTCAGTCCTTTCTTTTTGATCTTTTTCACGGCTTAAACCTTATTAGAGAAAATTATTTTCACTCAGGGTTGTCCCATGTGTCAATTTTCTATATTCATGATGGCTCCTGATTGATCCACTAGTTGGATGGGGAATGGGGACCATGATTTGAACTTCCTTGAAATTCCTTAAATATTCACAGACTTATCTAATTTTTCTAGGTAAAACTCTGCAGATTCTGTAACAAGGATGGGTTTGGGTTTAGGCGTTGTTTAATGAAGCTACACGAAAAACAGGGTGGGACAGCAGCTACCTATCTTTTGTATTGGGTATGCCTTAGATAAAAAATTTGTGTAAGAGGTAGGGCCTTGGAATTTGAGCCTTTTTAACCTTAAAAGGGTGCATGAACCGTCAAATTAATGGCAGTAGCTGTAAGCTTTACATCACCCTTTACTAGAAGGTGAGGGTCTACCCCCTTTGGGGCATTGGCCAGGCGTAATTCTTATGTGGGGTGGGGAGTTAGTTAACCACGATGGTGGCTTTAATAGGAAGGAAATATTATGGCGCTTTACAGCTGACCTCTTGGAACTTTGCATGCAACTCCTGATAGTTATTACAATTTTTGTAGGGAACACAACTATCTTTATAAGAAGGGAACCCCATCCAGGATACTAGGTAATGAAAACTTCATTTGGCTCTTCATGAGAATAAATCTGCTCCACTTCAAACACCGGTGCACCCTCTACCATGATGGGCTCTACCTCCACAAGCTTCTGTCCTTTAAATGGCAATAAAGAGGAGACGTTAAAGTAGTAATGAATCTCTCAGTGGCGGGTTATTTCATGTGGAGGATTCGTTGTTCAACACCTGGGAAATGGGGAAGGGTCAGCACGTTTGTAAGGCAATTTTTGACATGGTTTTGAAGTAAAGGTTCTTGATGTCCACCATTACCAAGTCACCCACTTGATAGTCAGGAGCTGCGTGGAGTTTCTTATCTTCAAACTGCTTAACAAAATTGGTCAATCTAGTCAACTGTTGCTGGACCTGGAGATTCACCTTTTGGATGCTCTTAACTTTATTGTTCGCAGCTGCAATATTTCTGCGAATTTGTGGTCCAATGTTGAAGGAGGGTATATCCCACGTTAGCATAATTAGGCGAAAAACCAGTTGATGCATGTAGGTGGTTGTAATAAAAAATCTAAGCTAAATGGAGATCTGCTGCCCAGGTGTCTAGAGGTGGTGTCATAGCATCAAAGCTATGCTCAAATGACTAGTTGGCTCATTCAGTTTGGTCATCATATTATGGTGGTATGCTGACGACCTGCAGGGTTTGATCTCAAGCATGTCACATAGTGCCTCCTAAAATCTTATGTAATTTGAGGCCTCTATCACTGACTACCTCCTGCGACTTCCAAAAAAAGGAGAAAACCTGGGAAGCAAACAGCTACACCATCTCTTTGGCTGTAATGGTTGTCTTGAAGAGATAAAGATGGTATATTTGTATAACGATCCACCACTACCCTGACTGCATCATTCCCCTTTGATAGCAGAAAACCCACTAGGAAATCCACTGAAATTGAGGCCCATGGCCCTTGTGCTTGTTGGAGGGGGTGTAGAAGGCTATTCCTTCCTGTTCTTTCTGATATATGAATGGGAACAGGTAAGACACCCATCTATCCATGCAGGGACATCGTTTGTGAGCCTATTATATTTATGCTCACATTTAATCAGATAAACATATTTATTTACAACAGGATTCCCCATGGTAGGGGGATTCCTAATGTTCCTTTATGACGAGAGAACGCAGGCTAAAAGGGACCCAGACTTTATCGCAAAATAGATATCCCTATTCTATTGGGGAATACCATCCAGATGGGGCATTACCCGCAACATTTTTGCTAGGAGGTCGCAACCCTCAAGGTCTGAGGACTAGGATTCCAAAATAAAAACAATGATTGAGGATGACTTGTTAGGGATATTGGAACTAGATCAGAAGAAGTAAACTCCCAAATTGGGTCAGATGAGGGGGCTAGAGAACAGGTGTTTGGAACCACGGGGTTTGGTATTGAGCATTGTAGAAAGGAAAACCACCATGGTAGTGTCTGGAGAAGTGGGGGCATGATCATTTCAAGTGGAATCAATTTGAATAAGTCAGAGTCTTTATATAAGGTGGGAAGCAACAGAGAATTAAAATTTAGGATATCTGGTAGAATATGGACATCCCCTTTGGTAAACTCAAATCTGAATTTAAAGTGAGAAGGTCACGGTGGGTTTTAGTTTGCATGTGATCTGGCTTTTGAGATTTATAATAGTAGATAAGAAACTTTTGATCCACGCGCATAATCACTGGGTTCTTAGCATTCTGCAACAGGTAACGTCAATGCATCAATGATTAATCAACTGCGGCTGAATCTTAATAATATATGACCCAAGAACGCTCAGTTACATTAAACTTCCTAAAAAAAGTTAGCTACTGGTTGTTCTCGCCCCTCATGTTCTTGCAGAACAGCACCTACTGCCATGCATGAGGGGTCACAAGCCACAATAAAGGGCTTATACTCCTCAGCACGTTATAAAACAGGAGTGATAGGGAAGACTTCCTTTATTGCAATAAAAGCTGACACTGTGGAGTCCAAACAAAAGGGAAATTATTACCAGTAAGGGGGTGTAGGGGGATGCCATCTAGGAAAAAGCCAATGGAGAACTTTTTAAGAAAAAGTAATAGATCCCAGAAATCTATGAAATTGCTTCTGCATCACAGGGGTAGGACAAGAGATAACGGTCTCTAGTTTATAAGGTGCAATCACATGACCATCCTTCAGCATTAGAATCCCAAAAAACTGCAACTCATCTTGAAATTCGTATCTAAATGGCTTTGCAACCAACCCAGATGTGTGAAGGGCTGAAACTACATCAACCAAATCCTTAGTGTGCTGCTCTGCATTGTTAGAATGGATCAGAATATCATTTATATAGGTAATTTCACATGAGACCTGAGATCACCCAAAGAGTCATTGATGCGGTGCTGGAAAACTGCAGGCGCGTTTTTAAGTCAAAGGTAATGACCTTGAACTGGTGAATGCCATACTGTGTCCAGATGTCAGTTGTGATTCCTGACAAGACCTCACCCGCACTTGGTGAAATGCATTAACTAGGTCAAGCTTAAAGATGACCTTTAACTAGGAAATAGCTTAGGAAATAGCGGCTTCTAAGGGAATGGGGATAAGGACTAGGGAAAGTGACGTTGTATAAGTGCCCGTATTCCTCACAGGTTCTTAGAGTGCCATCAGGTTTCTTTTCAAGTACTGGCTTGACACAGGGGATGATTTCTTAATCATCCACCACTTCTTCACCATTTTGTCAATTAAGGTTTTTAAGGGATGATCTTCAGCTTTGCAGGAAAATAAAGGGCAATTGACCTTTATGAAGTAATGTATCAGCTGGAAAGTCAGATCAAGATCAGAGAACTAGGCAGCTAATTGGCACCCTCCACGTCAAATACTGATTTATAGAGCGAGGATATGGGACAAAAAAGGAAACTCAGAAACAACATCAGCCTAAGAGTAATCCACACTCGCTGCTACAGAATTCCCTGTTGCTAGTGTGTGGAGAAGGAAAGTTCACCTAAAAGGGATTAAGAGGTAAAGGCTAACATTTTACTTTAAGTAGATACTCAATGACTGGTGGCGCCACAATCCCACCCGTAAAATCACAGGGTACAATAGTTACAATGGCGAGAATTTTCCACAAGCAAAACTCATTAGCAATAAACTGCAGTGGTTTATGAAGGAGAAGTGTGAGCATAGGCTTCCAAGATGCCCAAGAAAGAGGCACCTGGGGCAACCTCAAGATCAAAAATTTTGCATTAAATTTCAGATCAATGTAATTTTCTGTGGCTCCAGTGTCCACAAGGGCAGTTACTGTGACCTTACTTTGTTCCACCGTGATATACATGTGAAATAAGAAGCAAGCTCGTTTTTATTTATTCAACTTAAAAGTAGAACATAAAATGGGATATGAATGCTTAGCCTTGAGCACTTCCATGCCTTAGTATATCTGTTTATAAACTTAGTGGGCATAGCGGCAGCCCTAGCATATGACAGAGACTCAGAATCAGGATAACCAAGGTCTAGTAAAGGCTGTGCATGAAAAAGATCTTCATAAACTGAGTGAATTGCCGCTGGTTTCAACCTAGTGAAACAGCGAGATGTGATAAGTATTGATTGCAGGAGCTGCGGTATATAGGTATTGCAACTATTACCAAAGGGTCGTTTAAAATATCTCCACATGGAGGTAGTAGCTAAACACCAGAAAGTAATTTGTGAACAAAAATAGATTCTTTAATGCTATGGGAGGAATTATAGTAGACATTTGAGTATTTAAGAATTCATTCTCTGGAGCACCTGGCCACATAACTCTGAGATCCGTCTCACAATAATCTATTGGGATGTTAGGCTATTTTGTAAGGGTAGGAGTTTGCTAAAAAAACTGGGCCTTTAGGGTTGGTGTCTGGACATTTTCAACGGTGGCTCTATTACAAGGCTACGCTCTACCTTCTGGAAGTAAAATAAAGGAAGTGGAAGAGAATTTTTGGGGTTCCTAGGAGGTTGAAAGAGAGGGAGGGGTGTTCTCAGTGTTATTTGTGCTGTTACACTCTGAGAGCTGAACTAAAAGATCCACTATAGTTTCCTTTTAACTCTCAAGTAGATTAAGTTGTTATTTATAGAGTTTAACAATAATAAAAGAATTTGAAACTTTAGTTTTAAATAAAATAAATTTTGTTTATATGATAAACTAATAACCCAACACCCTACCATCAGCAGGGTAAAGGGTCTTTAGAATTTTCTAGAGAGGGATGTGTTACTAAGGTTAACATTGGTCTTATATGCTATATTTAAATTTAATATTGGAGGTTGCTGCATTAATCAATTTTTGTTAATAATGGTTAAATCTCCTGTGCTATTCTTGAAAAGATTCAGATAAGTCCAGATTGCCTAAACATGTTTTCAAATTTTAAAAATTTGGTAACATGTTCAATCCCCTTTCTACCCTTTATTTTTTAGTCTTCCCTTAATTTTTCTCATTAGCTAAATTATCTTCACTCAGGGTTGCCCCAGGCGCAAATTTTTTTCATTCATATTAGCTCCTGATTGAGCCATCTATTGGAGGGGAAAATGGGGGCCATTGTAAACTTCTGAGTGCTGGCTACTAAATTACCCTCAGTAATGAGTACAAATGTAAACATTCAGCTGTGTTGCTCGCTTTGTTGGACAATTACAAGTCTGATATTGTGAAAAGAGCGTTTTGAATGAAATAAGCAATAATATTGGCCAAAAGACCTTGGTCAATTCTCGGTGGAACCCCTCAAATTGGGGTAATTTTGCTATTAATATTTCTCGGGCAAATAGCATAAGTTTGGGTAGTAGGGTTGCTCTGAATCATCATTGGAATCAAGGGAGCCATTTGGAGGTCCCTACCCATCTTACCACTAAATTAGTTCAAAACACCGCAGAGACTGGCCCCTTTTATAGGGTTGGAAAGGGTCCCACAAGGTGAAAATTTTTCCTGTCCAATAATAGGGTAAAATATATAAAATCGTTGCCTCATGGATATATCCTATTTGTAACCAACTTTCCATCAACATTCTGTAAAGCAAGGTGAGTCTTTAGAGCTCCAATAAGTTGGATACCCATATTCCCTAATTCAGACATTACTAAGCTAATCCAAAACTTGCATGGATTTCCCTTCAAACCTCAATATAGTTTAAATACTAAGCTGCTAGATATTGAAGAAGTTTGCTTCTCAACCCCCGCAGTTATTAATAAAACTCATATAAGAAATCAATACTTTTAGTTACTTAATTATTATTATTTTACTATATCTGGTCGAATAACCCCCTAATAATCATTTATTCCTTCAATAGAGAATTGTACTTCTCCTGAAAATATTTGTTGGAATTTAGGTACAAAACGCACTAGCGAGCAATACCAAAATCCTAAAAAAACATGCTTTAGCTCTTAAGTCTACTGCACAGGCACTGATGTATGCGTTGTAATAAATTATTGATATATCTGAATGGGTTGGCAATAGTATGAAGACTGTCACCCTAATTAATCTTCTCACAACCAACTCAAATTTGTGCTCATTGCTAGACAGGCGCTAACGCTCTTTTTCTGATACTTAAAAGTATTTAAAATTTTCCAGACAAGGAAAAGCCTATTCATTCAACTCTTTCTCTATAGTTGGAAACTTTTGGACACAAGGGAACCTCTCCCTTCCTCTATTGACACAAGGTATTTTAAGAACTTGAAAGCATTATATACACAAAGGAAAACTTCCCTTAAATCTTTAATCCCAAGTATCAGGTTTCCACCAGATGTGCTTACTGGTGCTAATTCTGGGAACTCAATATGGTGGCTGACTGCAGGAGGCTATGCCAGTTGAGAGGATAGGTGCTACTTTAGATGCAAGATTGGATGAGACTATGTCATTAAAACAAAAAAAGAGCTTAAAAAATAAGATGAATAGTATATTCTGCTGAAAAAGTACTCTACTAAAAATAAGACAGTACTATTTATATTACTGTTGAAAGTATAAAGGGAATCATGATTCATTGGGAATGGTGAAGAGTGATTCATCAGCCATTCTTAATTCCCAAGTGGCCTGTCCTTCATCGCGTCCCACCTGGAAGGTCATCTGAGCTTCTTGAACTCATGGTGATAGCTTCAAAAAATAAATTAAATTAGTATTAACCTTAAATAGGGGCTCTTCCAATATTCCAGGTGTAAAGGTCCAACTTGCTGGCTTACTAAATGAACATCTGATATACATATTAGGAGCTTTAGGCCACATGGTGGAGTTGGGTGAATGTGGCCTCGTAATTATGTAAAAAAATTCGTGAGAATACTTGAAATTATTCTAGGTCATATTAGGAGTAATACAAATAAATTTACCCAAATTCAAAATATGACCAATGATATGAGATCAAGCCTTAATTTAGGAATTATTAAACTAACTGAATAGTTTATAGGCTATGTCCAACGTGCTCATATTTGCTGATCTTATCTTCTGGAAAAGGCTTGCACCCTGTAAAGGGAGAATCCCTACATAGTGTCAAATGTATTAATAATTCCGTTATACACCACAGGAATAGTTATTCCCAGTTTTTGGAATATTCATTTTTTATCTTGATTTCAGTTCAATTCCCTAGAACGTTTTAGGCACTGAAATAGCCCTAGAAACAGGTATAATTAACTGCAGTTCTTATCACAATAAATCATTAGATTCTATAGCTTAACTTCCTGTTGTGTTTTTTATCTTCCAGTTTTAAGAAATATCCTTCCCTGAACATTCTGTCATAAACACCCTGGATGACTGATGATAACTGCTGTGGGAATTTCATATGATGTAACATTATCCAGCTTGGGATTAATTAAGCTTTGATTTATTTTAATTAATTTATTCATTTATTTAATTTAGCTTATTGGTTAAGCTTTGATATGTTGATCAATTATTCTGTCTCATTGGTGATAATCACCAATTAAATGGTTAATTGTAATTCTCATAGGATCCTATCTGATGATAACTATGGTTACAATTTCATCAGGGATTATTGCTGACAATTTGAGGATGAGTAAATTGACTCAAAATGGGTAATTATTCATGGGAAACGTCGTGTTTGGTAACTGACATGTGGGCTGATATGAACAGTGATTTAATTATGCTATTCCTCATGGATATCAGCTGGAATATTTCCCAAAATTGAACCAATATCCCTTTTCTGTTGGCTAGACGTGCTGAGATCATTGTAGATATCCCTTTTCATCGGCTAGGCGTGCTGAGACCTCATGGATATCCCTTTTTATCAGCTAGGCATGCCAAAAACCTCATGGTTATCACAAATACCCAAACACATGTCCTTCATCATTTTACCCTATAAATATGCCCTCTTTCTACTAATAAAAACACCTTAGTACTGTGAATACTTTATTGTTTTCTATTATTGACTGTCTACTTCAGAGTGAAGTTGTGAAAAAGTCTTTCTGTCTAATTGTCAATGCCAGAGTGAGGCTGAAGTCACTTAAATTCTTATATATTGTCAGAGTGAGGCCAAAGTCACTTAAACCTTTATATTGCCAGAGTAGGGCCGAAGCTACCCAATTATCTGAACTTGACTAGGCTAATTGTCTTCATACAATTAGCAAATTCATGTTTATTACCAGAAGTCTATAGTTATGCGAACCTGTGCATCAGTAGAAACCCCGCCGTTTTTACAACTGCCACATTGATGATTCTGAAAACCCTGAGAGTTAGTCTCCGTCGCCTGCCACCCAATGGTAAATACATCAAAATCCTCTAGTTCCCTGACAAATTGGTTATCCTTCCAGGGAACCTGCAAATGCCTTCCAGAGCCAGGCTGCTACCCTGACGTTAATGAAACTATACACAAGGAAAACCCTAGAGAAATTTGAAAACGGCTTAATAGATGAATGGTTAGAAGCCTATAACACCTGGGGCGATGACTATGATGTGAGTGACCACCAATTACTCCATGAGGTGCCCAGCCTTCTAACAGGCATGGCAACGAGGTGGCATAGTGCTAACCTCCCATTTGACACCTGGGGTGAATGGCAGGAGCATGCTTGTGCCAAGTTTTGGGTATCCACCACACAACTATGAGAGAAGTTCTGGCTCATGCGCCTGAAGGATTATGATAACATCAACCATTTCCTGGATAAATTTGAAGACCTGCTTGGACAATGGCACCAGTCTAGCAACTGACGCTGTGATGATATGGATCAACAGTTACTGGAATGGTTTTTTGATGCCTTAGAAAAACCATACCTAAATGCCATCCTGGTTTCTAACCTTCATGTGCCGACCATGTCACTGAAGTCTGCCGCCAATATGCTCGCCTAGCAGCCGTTGACCTACAAAATCATATATTAAAAAGCTGGAGCTAGAGGAAGATGAAGCTGAGGGTGAGTCTACCACAAAGGCAACATATCAGCACCCCTCTGAGTTTACCACGCAGATGAATGCCCTTTTGGAGAAAGTACAACATCTCACTATGTTAGTACAAGGATGACCCCCACAAAAAAAACTTCACTGCCACAATTGTAATAAATCAGGGTATCACTTCAGACAGTGCCAAAACCTCTGCTAGTGGTGAAAAGTGGTTCATTTAGATGGAAGGTGTCCTACCAGAGCTAGTTGAAGAAACTATAATGCATCTCCTGCTCCTGGGAAGACAAATTTCGCTCAGTCTGTACCCCTTCAGTTCCCTACTCTGCCACCAATGACTTATTGGGGAGCGCGAGTGGGACCCTATCCGTTGTATCTCTATCCTTATACAGCTCCACCATCAAGTGAAAACTATGGGATGAGGATAATGTCTTATCAGCACCCCTATGTTGGGCAACCAGGACAGCCTCAGCTCTCCCTCTGACAGATTGAATACTCATCACCAAAGCCTGAAAAAGAACAAGCCCAACAACTACTACTGTCAGAAATATATGCTGCTGAAAAACGGAATCAAAAAGAATTGGCCAACCACAATATATATGACCCAACTATAAGAATGAGAATTAATGACACTTTGAACCCAGAGCAGAAAGAACCCAATGAACCACATGGAGTATCTATGGAAGAATATGATGAACCTAGAAGAATATGATGAACCCAGAAGAAAACAAGATGACGCCTCTCTCCAATTACCTGAATTTGCCAAGCAGACTATGAAAAACCTGCAGCCCCAACACAACCCAAGTAATACAGCAGTTATCCCTACAGAAACCCATCAAGTAATGAAGAAAATAACTGACACAAAATTTCCAGTACCACAACAAACTATGGTACCAGTTCCTAACACAGTGTCATACCGACCTAAAGGGGTCTCAGCTACAACGATTTTTGAAGAGACAATTATCCCAGTACCCCTTAGGACTTGTGCAAAGCTAGCCCTGCACTACGGCAAGAAAGTCATCAAACCATTAGTCTAACCTGGCTTCAAAATGGAGGCCCAAAACAGGAATCCCTGCTCACTAATACAGGAGCACCCCGCACCATGAGGTCCCTCATTGGATATTCAGTGCCCATCCTCCTTGATACAGGTTCTTCAGCAAATATTGTGACAAAGAAGTTCCTTATGGACATTGGATATGAGGACATCCTTCTGAGCGATATGGTTTTCCTGATAGTTTGTGGAACTCGAAAATCTTGTTGTGGTCAAGTATTTTATCTTCCTGTGGAGATAGCTGGCAAAGACTGCTATATTGATGCAGTAGGTTTTAATTACATCCAGTTCCAGTTGTTTCTTTCCAGACAGGCCTTAAAGAAGTTTAGAATACATAACAACTTTGAATTGGCCCAATGGTTTATGCAGACTAAAAAAGGAATGAAGCTCCTGACTGTTACACATTCCAATCCAGAAAGGCCGTCAGACACCCCTGCGCAACTTTCTACCTACTGGTGTGATGAGTTAACAGGGAAATAATGCTTTGACCCAATTTGAGGATCAGCAAATGTCAGATCTATCACAACAACTCAGACAATATGAGACAATTTTCTGCCACGATGGTGATGACGTTCCTTCTCATCCTTGGATTCACACCAGATTGATGTTAGGGACGCTAAACCCATTGCCATATGACCCTACCACCTGCCACAAACATGAGAAAAATTTGTTGAAGCAGAGATCAAGAAAGGGCTAGCCAGTGGCCTCATTCGCCCCTCTCAATCACCGTGGGCTTTCCTTTCATAGTTGTTAATAAAAAGAAAGGAAAACTCCGCTTGTGTAGTACTAAAAAAAACTCCGCTTGTGCGTTGATTACATCCCTCTAAACTAAGTACAAAAAAATTTCACAACTAATGCCACTGATCATAGAAATCAATAACATGGGATGCGCACAGTACCTCACTAATATTGATATGTTATCTGGATACTATCAACTGCCAATGGAGGAAGAGTATCCCAAAAACGGCGTTCATCACTAAATTTGGACAGTTCAAATACATTTGAATGTCCTTTGGTCTCACTGGAGCTCCTAGAACCTTCCAAAAGTTTATGGATTAATGATTCCGTTGATTAATAAGTTGGTGTGTCACTGTTTACCTAGATGATATCACCATCTACTTTCCCTTAATTTCAATCAACACCTGCAGGACCTAGGGGCAGTCCTTCATCGGATTATGGAAACAAACCTTTCTTCAATGAGTCAAAACTGATACTCTGCACTAGAGAGCTGAAGCTGCTAGGGCACATTATATCACTAGAAGGAAAGCGCACTGACCCTTTTAAGGTGCAAGCTATTTTCACATGGCCCATCCCAAACAATGCAACTGAACTCCTTAGCTTTCTGGGAACTGTCAACTACTATCAGGACTTTATTCCAAACTTCAGCAATGTAGCTGCTCAATTGTACCGGCTCCAGAAGAAGGGAACCACTTGGGAACGCAGTGATGCTGCCCACCAGAGTTTTTTTTAACCTGAGAAATGCATTAGTCCAAGCTCCCATCATGATCTTCCCCAACTTTGATGAAGAATTTAAGGTGTTCACAGATGCCAGTGATTCAGCCATTGGGACTGTGCTTACACAGCTACGAGGAAACAAGTACCTATCTGTCAATTAAATTTCCAAGAAATTTGCCCCAGCGGAATATAAATACTCAATATATGAGTAAGAGTTTCTGGATGTGGTGTTTGCTCTTCCAAAAATCAAAATATTATCTGTTGGACTGGCAGTTCACAGTCTTCACTCACAACTCAGCAGTAAGTTTTCTTCTAAATTATCTCCTCCCAAATGGGCGCCAGGTACGCAGGAAATTTGAGCTAATGGAGTTTGAATTAAAATTTGTGCACCTCCCTGGACGGCTTAATGCAGTAGCGATGGATTATCAAGAATCCACAATAACCCAGCGGGACCAGCAATCTTCCATATGGGGGAGATTGATCTTGAGGATGAACTCCTTCAGATATGGATGTTCCTAGAAGATTTTGAAGTGCTAAGTGATATCCGGGATATACCATCATTTAAAAAACGTTTTTCAAAATTTACAACATTTGAAGGCCACCTGTATGTATGTACCAAGGTATCATTGGCCCAGGTGGTTCCAAGAAGCCAACGCATGCAGTAGATGAAAGAGGCTCATGTGAAACTGGACTTTTGGAGTACAAGCCACCTGGTTGAGATTCTTCGCTGTATACTGGTGTACAAATGCCTATACTGTAGTCACCAACTATGTATCCACATACCATGCCTGCCAAGTCTTTTCTTAGTCACCAAATGCTCAGAAACCCCTGAACCCTATAGAAACACCTGGACTATTTGAGATGTGGGCTTTGATTTTATGAGACCTTTAAGAGCTTCCACTGTTGGATCAAAAAATTCTCTAGTAGCTACTGAATATTTCAGCCGTTGGCCTGTTGCTAAAGCGGTTACCTGAGCTGATGCAGCCACCACAGCCCAGTTCTTATATGAAGAGATATTTGCTATCTATGAGCCACATCTGCTTATCTCATCTGACCGGGGATCACGTTTAAATAATAAATTAATTGAGGAAATATTGGCCAGTTATTCACTCATCACTCCATGACAACAGCATACAACCCTCAGTGTAATGGCCTAATGGAATGGATTAATTAAACACTGATGCATGCCCTGGAACGGAGCATCACAGACAAACCCTGATAAATGGCCTGAACACTTAACCGCCATCCTTTGAGCATACTAACCAAAAATATTACTACCAAGCGCACGCTATATTAATTACTGTTTGGAATAAAGTTCCAGCCCAACCCATTGGCTAAGCAACTCAGCAACCATTTCACATCAACCCGCCAAACAAAATGGTCTGACATGGAGAAACTGGTACAAGATCATGCCCATCAAATAAAGACCATCTATGACAACCATCTCAAAACCCTCCAGGTTTTTACAGTAGGAGACCTAGTCCTCCTATATTTAAATGAACTTATAAATTCCTGCTCCAAGTAAAAACTCACCCACATTTCAAAGGGCCGTTTAGAGTTACCAAAGTACTCCCCTATGGAAACTACAACCTAGAAACCCTTAATGGAGTGCCATATCAGTCAACCTTCAATGGCAACCATCTTAAACTTTACCAGTATAAAAATTAATAGATGTAGTGTTGAAGGATTAAAAATTCCAGTATAATCCACTGGAATAGCAAATCCCCATTCAAGAAACATTCATTTTTTATCTTGATTTTAGTTGAAACCCCTAGAAAATTCTTGGCACTGTGATATCCCTGTAAACAGGTATAAATACCCGCAGTTCTTTTCACAATAAATCATCAGAATCTAAAGATTAACTTCCTGTTGTGTTTCTTATTTCCAGTTCAGGAACTATCCTTCCCTGGGCATTTTAAGTCATAAACACCCAGGATAACTGATGACGACCACTGCATTGATGATCCTAAAAACCCTAAGAGTTATGCTCCGCTGCCCACCACTCATCAGGGAATACATTAGAATCTCCTAGTTCCCCAACAATAGCCCCCTCAAGGCTTGTTCAAGGGGAGAGAGTATTGGTCACTTTCAAATTAATTGATATAATTGATTGCTGGAGTATTTGAAGTAATATTTTGATATTAATTAACAGATTATTTTTGTCCATTTCTTTCAGGTTATCTGACTAATGTATTTAAATTGAAGGTTAGAAATGCTCAACCCAATGATGGTCAGTCCTTTTGATTATAACTTGAGAAATTTGATTTAAATTGGCCTGGTGATCAGATGACTGATTCAACTCATAATAAAAATTAGATGAGTTAGCTTTTATATTGAATTGGAAGCGATAATAATTGCCAAAAAGCTTAGAGTTTGGATTTAACTGGGTAATTTCAATTATTCCTGGTTTTGGAAATTAATATCATAGTATTGTGATTGGCAGATTTGCAGTTCATCTTGAGGTTACTTTTGGTCAAATCTGGCCCAATTATTTGGAGGTGAGCTGATGGAGTCAACAAGCATTAGGATTGCCAGGAAAGAGTCATCAATCATGTCACTATTTGCAGTAATATATTTTATAGGATCCTTATCAGGCGCTTTTGGAAATTCGAGGTGCTGGATGTTTTCAGAGCATCCATAGGGCCCTTTGTGGCTTAGTTCAGCATTGAGTTTCTAAATTAGCTCTCAAGTCTTAATTTTGAGTTGGAATTTAGCTTTTGAATTTTCCCAAATTGATCAGAGACTCCATGGGGCTCTCAAGGCTTAATCCCATCTTCAAGCTTGGAAATTAGCTCTCAAGGCTTAATTCCATTGTCAAATGTGAAAATTAGCTCTTAAGGCTTAATTCCATCATTGATTTTGGAATTTAGCCCTTGACTCTTCCCCAATTAGTCAGTTTGATTAGTTTTTTGAGACTCATTGGTCAAGTTTTATTTGCCTTTTGACACTTTTGGGTCCAAACAGGCAATGGGCTTCATTTCCACTTTCTGCTTTGAAACAGCAGAGGGGATATGGTCTCATAATTTGAAATTCAACCTTTGTCACCTAAATAGATATTAGTGTTAGTATTAAAATAGTTTGTTTTTACTACAATTTTTGCACTCTGATTATTTTGATTTTTTCTTTTTGACTGGAGGATGTGTTGTAGCTTGGACAATTTCTTTTTGGTCTTGTTCAAAGCCAAAAGGTTTTTAACATATTTCATTCATCACAGTAGACAGGTCCTAGCGTCCAATAGTCATTCCACTGTATAATATCTTCAAAAGATTCTTCTCCCCTAGCATCCCACATCCTATTGAAACGTGATTATTGATCCTTATAAAAATGTTGCCTTTATTAATTTTTTCCTTTATGATGTTGGCATTTATGCTCAATAACATCTTTTAAATTCTTCAGGCGTTTTTAACAGGTCTAGCAAAGGTTTCAACTTACTGGGAGTTCTGAAGTGCATGAAGTCTTCTAAGATACACTCAAAGGGTTTCTTTGGAAAAGTTGGTCCCCACTGTCATTGTGCCTTGGCCATTCCAGAGGAGGTAGGTCAGAAGATCAGTATCTGGTAGTGCTCAATGTAGATGAATTTTTTTATCCAAAGTTGAAGGTAACTCATCAGGGTGCGCCTTGGAAGCGCCTCTGTAGTGAGCACCAGATATTGGGTTTTCATCAGATGTGCCTGCTGGTGCTAACGGTGGGAACCCAATATGGTGGCTGACTGCAGGAGGCTATGTCAGATGAGAGGACAGGGGCTACTTTAGGCGCAAGGTTGGATGAGATTTTGTTCATTAAAAATAAAATAAGAACTTAAAAAAATAAGATGAATAATATTTTCTTCTGAAAAAGTACTATATTAAAAACAAGACAGTACTATTTATATTACTGTTGAAAGTATAAGGGGAATCATATTCATTGGGAATGGTGGAGAGTGATTCATCAGTCATTCTTGATTCCCAAATGGCCTGTCTTTCATCGCATCCCACTTGGAAGGTCAGCTGAGCTCCTTAATCTCATGGTGATAGCTTCAAAGCATAGGTTAAATTAGCATTGACCTTAAATAGGAGCTCTTCCAATATTCCAGGTGTAAAGGTCCAACTTTCTGGCTTACTAAATGAACATCTGATATACATATTAGGAGCTTTAGGCCACATGGTGGAGTTGGGTGAATGTGGCCTTGTAATTATTAAAAAAAATTCGTGAGCTTACTTAAAATTATTTTAGGTTAAATTTGGAGTAATTTAATTAATTCTTCAAATTTCAAAATATGATCTGATATGTGTCATTAAACCTTGATTTAGTACTTTTTGAAAATTGAGTAGTTTTAACTCTATGTCTCACATGCTCATATCTGCTGATCTTCTCCCTTGGACAAGGCTTAAACCTTATAAAGGGAGTTTTTGACACTAAGAGTACAAAAAATATATAGCAATTCAAATATATATGACAATTATCAATCCTTTTCCAATGATAACAAAATGAGAAAATAACAATAAGGGTACACATTAGTACAACTCATTTTGAGAAGTAAATGATTGCTAGTGTGTAACAACAGCTAACCAGTCATCTGCTCTATAATTGATTCTTACCTCAATCAGGTGTATTCTATAATTACCATGCTGGTATGATGTAAGAAATTAAGAAGTACTAATGTTTGACAACAATAGCCATCCATTTTCTTCATAAAGATACAAACCTCAATCAGGCATCTTCTTACACCAAAGTGCTTTTTCACCTCAATATTGTACTTGAGACATAAACAGGTTTCTGTCATGGCTATCTGCCATATAAGTATTTTCTCAGTCACTCTCACAGATTCAAATCCTTAGCACCTGTATCCCCCTAGGTTGGGAGAGAAAAGGATTTTTTTCAATTATAAAACCTTGCTTTAATAAGATACTAAATGGATATATAGGTAATCTGACACCCAACCAATCTGTCGTTCTTCAATAGGAACAACATCTGTCAGTGATTAATTTAGCCTAAAGTAGTTGTCCAATATGAAGACTACTTCATCTGTCTAGTTGTATTCCATCATTGACTAAAAAATGACCCCTCCTGGGTTGAGTATCTAAAGAACATTTCTTAATGTTTTTACTCAGCCCCAGCATGGGATTCTTAATATGCTAGCAACCTGCTTAGGTAATGTGACCTTTTACCCTTTAACAGCAGGTCACGTAGCTATTAGATTAGCCCATAATCTGCTGCCAACTAAAACGTTTTCTGTGCTCAACAACAACTATTAAAACATTATCACCTGGCAATAAATTTCTGTTATTACATAAAAATAAATTAATTATCAATTTCTAAATTTATAATAAACCAACTTTTCTTTCCACCAGCATTACTTTTGGAGCTGTTTATAAAAAAAGTAAAAGTTAATTAAACTATGACTCCTAATCTGATTATAACCAAATGTCCTCAGATTCCTCGCCAGCTGCTCCAGTGTGGGAAGTGGTGAAACTCACTCATCTTTTTTCCATACAGTGAAAAAACGCGCTCAGACTGGTTCATCCAATCCAACAAAATCCTTGGGTTAGTTTATTCCACCCAAGGACCTTAATGCCCACCTCACGTGTACCCAGGCGATGCTACGTTGCCCCATGGTACTCCCCAGAGCAGTATCCATTTCAGCCTTCAGGTAGACTATGGCAAATTATTCCCATACAACAATACACAAATCCTAAATTAGCCCTGGTGTTAGTGCATCCCACCTGATGATTGGCTTTTGCCCTTATTAGGTGTATTTTGATCTCTCATTTTACCTACAAGACTGACGCTGCCATTGCGGCAACTGCGCCCCTGGTTTCAGGACACCCCTATCCCAACCACTTGGACTCAGCTCCCAGCGAACCACTTTGGTGGTTCAGTTCGCTGGTTTCTCACTCAACTTGACCCCATGGTGCTCAATTAGGAACTTATGAAAGGTTTGGCAGCTTATGGCTTCAACACTCTCCTACAATTTGTGGTCCTAAATGGGGCCACACGCCTTTCTGTGCCCTCAGGCATTTGCCACAATCAGCCCTGAATGTAATAAAATTTCTTTATTGATTACTCCCCATGTCATCATCCCTTCTGCCCCTGACCATCCATTCTGGGCCCGCATCAAAGGCTGGTGGACTATCTGTCCATCCTGTTTTAAGTAGACCAATCCAAATGCAAGTGCCCATCACTTGCAGCTTCAGGCAGCTCTGAGCCCACCCCCACTGGCTTCCATTCCACCACATCCCTGCGCTTTTTTGGTATGGGGCACTATCCTACTCACCCTCCACCAAAGCATGTTGCACTAAAGCCCACAGTAGTTAATCAGGCCCCTCACCCTCTCAGTGCCATAGATTCTCCCACTAATCACAAAAGCAGTCTAGTCAGAGGATTTGATCCTAAGCTTACCCTAATCCAGACAATCCTTTGTTGTATTCCAAGTCCCCAATACAGTTCAATCAGAACCCGTAGAGCTTATTAGCTAAAATCAATGAATTCGGTGTTTTCATTGCCCTAAACCCCAGCTTAAGTAGAGAGGTACATCATTTCTGAAAGTAGCGCCCAGTACCTCCTTCTTTTCTACATACCCCAGCTGAGCGCTGAACCCTTTTGAAATTACAACCAGATTGCTTTAAAAGCAGCTGACACGCCAGATTTTTGTCCTCTCCACAAAGCTGTCACCAAAATAGATGGCGTTGCTTGAGAAAGGACTCTCTACTTCTATTATCTCCCCATTATAATTCTGGCGGTTAAAATTATATCAACAATCTCTACAAAAAGGCCAATGACGCCATCCATAACGTGACAGTGTTAGCACGAAGTCCTAAACCAAAAACACCTGCACTAATATCACCACGTTCTCTGAACTTTCTAACGTCCACATTCAAGCGGAAAAAGCTTTAGCCCTCTATATGGGCGTAATTTTTACAACAGACTTTTTATGACCAAATGCTCATAAGCACACTCAAACCACATTCTGCCAATTCCTCTAGACCATTGCTCTCTTCCTGTGCTTGTGCTCTACTCTGGGAAGAAGAAGACGCTGCTGAGGATGAGCCCTCATCCCCCTCACCTTCTCCAATGATTGTATAAGTGGTTCACGGCTGCCCCACCTGTTTTTATTGTTTTGTCTTGTTTTATGTCCACCCATTTTGGGAGGTTCAGTTTGTTTGTTCGCGTTTTTTAATTTATTTTGCTTTTCAAGCTCTAATATCACCCATCCACAAACAGAATACCTCAATCAAAGAGTTAATAACTAAACTATTTATCACCATTTTCAGGAATCCTATGATGGAACATCAGAGTTTCAATAAGTATGAATCCTAGAAAAACAATTATTATCCCAGAAAAATTAAACCTAACAATAGTTACCATATTAACTGATAGCTCCCATCTGCTACAGGATTCCAAATAGTAAATCACCACTAGCAGATAAAAAAGATGATAATCTAATTTATTATGCTGGATGATGTGAGCGTTCTGAAATTTCAACAATAACTCAAAATTAAGAATAAGTTTGAGTCTTAAGCTTAATAAAGCGCCAATTAATAAATTAATAATAATTGAAAGTTGAGATTACTTATAAAAGATTATAATCCTAATGTAAGGATTCACTAGTGAAAAGACTGACTATGATAATAGTTCCAGATCTTATAACCTTAGTCATCTAACCACTGAATAAATCTTGTTTGTCTCGTTGCGCTCACTCTTGATGTATTGGTATTGAGTCACAATAATCAAAGTTATAAAATATCTTTTGCTTATGCTGCACAGCCAGTGCCATATCCAAAGTTTGCTCATATGCAACATTACAGCAGTAGGGATCACGTCATATCTATCAGACAACTTAGCTAAACTGGTACTAAGCTTTTTAATCAAACTAACACTATGCGATAACAACACCGTTAAAGCTGAAATTTCAAAGGATTAAAAGTCGTTGGGTTAACTTGACTCTCTGGAAGGTGAAGCTAATAGCTTTGCACAATACATTTTATATCATAAAGTCCATCTAAATGGAATAAACATCCTTGCTTTAACTATAGTGTCTTCTATGCTCATTATTACAGTTACATAATCCCAAAAATTGTTCACCCTGTTAGATTACACGCCTTGTATTTGGGTTTTTTGATCACACAAGAGACTTTTAACATATAGTGAACTCTTTAAAATACCCAGATGGCTTTGTGATTGTAGCGTTTCGCGCCTCTTTTTATATGGGCACAAGGTTCATGCCATCTTAAATATAGGCCTTAAGGCTTTGAATGCTTAACTTGGATTAGTCCAACAAAATCCAGAACAATCTAATTTTTTTGAGAAAATTACACCCCACATAAACCAGATTGAAGCTTTAATTGATCAACGTCTGACTACACCAACGAAGGAGTGCTCATGATGTTAAAAAATGAGAACATTATCACAGGTGCTGAAGAAATGGAAAAATACCCATCATGAGATTGTACAAGAATATAAAATTATAAAAGTGCTAAATTTTCGTGTGCATGGCATGATAAATACTGTGCTCATGGTTGGTCCAAGCCCAGTAACTGAAGTAGCTGACAATCTTAAATACAATGTTGTAAGGCCAGCAGATAAAACTAGGCCCTTCTTTGACGTTCAAGGAAAGAACAAGAAGCCCTATACCGCTAGGACAAAGTCTATCTTAAACACCCGCTGTACAACTTGAAAATTTTTTGTGGTTCAGTCAAACACCCAGGATCCAAAGTTTGCTGACTTCAGAGGAGATATGTCTAAATAATTGGGTACATTGTAATGTTTGTAGATCCCAAAGATTCCAAAAAGTACCAAAAATCTTACAATAATAGAACATATTGAGAAAGAGCATATTAAAGATCCAGTCCATGTGGGTTTGTACATGTACTTCCTCTTAAGTTATTTCAGTCCTGATTCTAATTTATTGCCCTTTTCACGCACCACAGCAATACAAAATCAATCCAAAGCAAAAACAAAAGGCAATAATGCTTCACTACTACTATAGTAGGTAAAGATTGTGTTCTATTAGGATCTTAATATATATGATCATGATTATTACTTGCTCGCCATGCATATTATAGTAGGCGCCCACAAATGTTTGTAGATTTTATAGTGAATACAAGGGACTTGGAGTAAATTTTGGACGATCTACAAGTAGAACAGCATTAATTTTGCCCTACCTATGGACTCGCCGGTCATAAGAGCATCTCATGTCTCAAAGAGAACTCTACTCTTTATAAACCTCTTTACTCTCTAGACCGTTAACATGAAATTTTTAGCCAAAACCTTTCGCCATACCTGGCCTTTTATAGTCTATAATTTTGGGGGTGGGTTGGTGGCGTTAACAATTAATAACATTAACTAAAGGAAAGCAATGTTGGCTATCATTCAAATCAATAATCCTGCAAGATCCCTTTAATCATCACTCTGGCTGCAGAGAAATCAGTGATAGTAATTTTAGAGTATTCCATTAATGAAGTTATCCCAGAAAAAACCACCCTTGACGATTTCTTAGATTATTGAGTGGATCTTTGATTTGAATTGCTATGACATTTTGCCACAAAACTTCAAGTTTTACCTAGACTTTTCTACTTAACTGCTGACCTTGTAAAATAAACTTCCCACTGTAACCTTACATGGATGAAAAAAGACCAAGCTTTAGAGATTTTGGATTAATAAACTATTGGCAAAGGATGGATGATAAAAAACTTCACTGATACTCACCAGTGGTGTTTATATAAAACATGATGCCTTATGGCCATGTGTGGATTAGGTTCATACTAAATAACTTGTGGTCTCATATTTATTTTCTCTCCGCTTAAAGCCGTCCATCTCACAAGCCATTGACAAATACATACCTTTTAAAACTTGACCTGATAAATGATTTTTGCCATTTATGGGTGGAGAAATTCCAGTAGTGGTTAACCACTGTTTGAACACGTCATTATATATACAGTTTAAGGTAAGCTCTTATAACTAAAAAACACTCTCACGGTGTTTCAATGGTTAATATCATGCTCTGGGTGATCTGTAGTTTGTTTGCGGAGTGAATTATATAAAAAAAATCATTTTTTCCCAAAAAAGAACATATTGATTAGTATTGGTTTGTGGATGCCGCACTTCAGAAGCTTGTTTTTTGTGAAGCCATTTTTGTGCATGTTTCAAAAAAATGAACTATAGTTTCATAGAAATCTTCTACTAAAAGATTATCATGCTATTACCACCATCCAAATTGGAGGCTATTTATTTTGCTTTAATTCAAAATTAACAAAAAAACTTTGTAGCTTAAAAGGATCAGGCACTTTTTGGAATAAAATACTATCAGCATATAATATCTTGCTTACCTTTGCACCCGTTGAAGGGTAAGAATGTGCCATTCATTGGACGCACAAGTGCCAACAAGGGTTGATGACATTGATCAAAAACTTTTACCACTGTACTCATTTTTCTTCATACTGACTAGGATATGTCTCTTTATGATAGCGTGTGACGCCTTTAGCATAGATGTGACTTAAGTCCTTTTACAGAAGCACTATAGACAGGGAACCTAATGTCTTACTTTTATAGTAAAAAAATACATAATGGAAAGCTCATTGGCTATTTATGACAAAGAGTTAAAAAATTATGTGTTCTCTCATGCATTGTCGCTAACTCTTTCATAAAGCTTAACACAATGTCAATTTTATATTAACAATAAATCCTGCATTTACATGCCGCAAAACCACAAAAAAATGACATATAGCAGATTAGGACTACCCATATCAAGTGCACTTAAACTTTGTTAATGATTTTATTTTCTAACTATAGTGTTAGAATACTAAGTTGTATCCTCCTCTTTGACCCTAAACCAATTGACGACTATGAACTATTTATGATGAACCCTACCAAACATGTCTATGCTTGTCACCCCCTGCTATTACTAAAGTTGCTTCTCCTCATTACAATTTCAAAACTGCGCCCATTATACCCAAACTTTCTGATGTCTCATAATTAGCCCTATTCCTCTGGTCAAGATAACTCCCACAAGAATAATACAATCCCCAATGAAGCTGAAAGTCATTCTTGATATATAATTGGACATACAAGCCTCTTACCCTGAAGGTCTTGACCTGTTAAACAAAATTGATGCTGCTAAGGCCCTATCCAGACGGTATTCTCAAAAAAGGTTATCTACTTTCCACGACTGAGTATGGGTACCCTCTGCTATGTATTCCCAAAGCATAAGGGAACATCTTTGAGTTTTAAAAAGCCCCAAGGGCTCCTAGTGAGGAAACTATTGTGGGATGAAGGCCTGGGGTACTTCCCCCACCACACTAGGGCTGTGTGAATCTAAGCTGCACTCAAAATGTGGTCCAACCACGATTGGGACTAGCTCACGCTGCCCCTAAACTGACATATGCCCTCCCTGTTTAAGTACTGGGCAGCTCATCTGCACCATACAGGACAGGCTATATGCCTCTTGTTCCCCTTGTGGGGGACAAGACCTGATGACCCCCAGGTTTAAGGCCCCTGAGGGAGAGAAGCCAAAGCCTTCCCCTTTGTCACCTGCATTCTTTTAACGGAGATGTTGCTCTCCAGCCCCTTTTTGTCCAGAAAGCCTTAGAGTCCTTTTGGATCAGTCTTAATTTTCTTGCATGATCCATTTTGCTACCAGCTGGCTCATGCTAACCAAACTGGTAGCTAGCTGAGGTTCAGATCAACTCAGCAAAACTGCGGCGTTTATTGTAGGTAGGTGCACCAAAGTGCAGCCAACCAGGATTGCCCCTCCCTTGTCCTGGGGTCTGCACCTGTGCAACCCCAGCTCATGGGGATGGCCATTTGACAGGAACCTTGCCTGACTTGTACCCCCCTTCCTGCCCATATTCTCCCCTCAGGGAGTGGTAGACACCCTCAAGAAAAGGTCAGCACAGTCATCAATACCATCCCGCACTTCTTTCAGGCCACTACAGGACCCAACCAACATACCTCTCTGGGTTCTGGTGTTAGCTATTCACCCATGTTTCCACAGGCTTTCCCTGGTTGCACCATGTGGAAGCCCCAGCTTACCCTAATTAGACCACCATAAGGGAACATCTTAATCCACCCACATGGGGCAACTGGGCATAAATATATGTGTCAGTTTAATTAGATGAGCATATAACTGGATGGTACTCATTAAGGATGTTTCTGCATGGATTAAGCGCTTTCTAATGTGGCTTGTTTAAAATCAATTAATGGTTCAATATGGACTACTCCACCTCTTGAAGGAAGCGGAAGGTATGCAAAACTCCCACTTGGTGGACTTCTACTGAGCTAACTAGTTTTCAAAGGTTTTGATGCAGTCAAAGTAGTTTATTGCTTTATGAAGTATGCCATTTTATCCTTTATTAAATGATAAATTTTTTAATGTAATGGCGTGGATGTTTGTGAACCATGTTTTCTCAATGTTCAAAGTACCATAGGATGTATTTTGAATTAGGAGCCACAGTTAGCAATGAGGTACTGGAAGGTGCTGTGTAATTATTAGAAATAAATCCATGTAATTTTTTTGGCATATCACTCTTAATCTATATGGCAAACCAAGTAGAGAAAATCAGATTCTTAATCAGTATCGTTTGGTGTTATGTTAATATAACACAAGTCACATTGCCGCTGACTTACTCTTATCCTAGGTATATTACAACAATTCCCTTCGTTTATCCATAAGGAATTTTTATTTAACTAATTCAAGTGTTGTACAAGCTTTACAATTAACCCTAGTATCCAAGGTGCTATCCAAGTATCATAGGATTTTGCCTACCACATTGAATAAATTATTGAGGCAGGTTGACCTTGGGACAAATATACCACACTGAGAAATTTTTTTCTAGCCAGTACAGGTTTCGAACTCAAAACCTGCACTAGGGGTGGAAACAGTTTTACCAGCTCAGCTAACCGCCCTTAAAATAACAATCTATAGGTTTATATATAACTTTTATTCAACCAAATATGTCAAGAGGTTTGCAGATAAGAAATTATTTAATGCCCCATACTACAAGTGAGTGTCTATGTAATTTTATAACCAAGAATATGCATCTAAAAAGTTTCATGTCAAAAATAGTCAATAAACAAGAACAAGCACTTTCACATTATAAAGGCTTTTAACAAAAAACTTACTTGAATTTACACCAATTGGAAATTGTAAAGCTCACCCTAAGAACCTTCTTACACCCTTTATCAGGATTTATGATGACAAAGTTGGAATCTTTACTCTCAATTCAAACCTTAATAGTTAACTCTCAAACCATCATGAGCAAAACCAGTCCCTGAAAGCACTGAGAGGCTTTAACAGGACTCATTAAGTGCACAAAGATTTGATGGAGTTGTCTTCAGAAATTTTACCTCTGCTTGCCAACCTTGAGAGGTGCAGCCCCACCATTGCAGTCACAAGGACAATGAAGAACAATGAGGGCATTGAACGGGCAGTTAATCTGGAAGACTATGAAAGATCCTGATCATACAGGCCATGGAGGTCCCCTAGGCACCACAATCCAAACATCCTATAAATATCAGCACTTTATAAATCAATAATAAAGTCTATATCGCCCCATCTTTTTGCCTTTATTGGCATCTCCACTAATTTACGACTTTGAGCCCATTTTTTAACTTTTCCTGCAGTAAAGAGAAATGTTACATAAAGATAAGTGGTAGTCACTACAGGGGGCTCCAAGATATCCAAGTGAAAACATCTATTACAAAAAATTGAGAATATTAGAGTTCAAGAAAACCAATCTTCTGATTGGTCAAGAGTTGCAACTCAATGAATTAACACCTCTCAGTACAAGGTACCTCATATCCATCCTAAATCCTTGAGTTTTGAGCCACCTTCCAGTTTTCTCTACCATCTGTTAACAATGACCAGTATCAGCTCTATATGAGAAATTAAACAAGATTATTCAACAAATATCAAACAGCATCTACTCTATAGGAATCTCCATTTGCTCCCGCGCCTCTTCAGTACTTCCATGATGTGAGATCATAGACTTCAGCTCTACTACCGTAGGAGAATTGGCTGTGAGTACCAAACGCTATCCCCAAAGCTTTGTTCATCTTGCCATAAACAACCTCCTAAAAATAGCTAGGTTGTATCACCATGAAGTATCATAACAACTATTGCTTATTCAAACATATACTTATATAATGTCAACTTTTATAAAGAGGCTTCCTATTTTTATGACAATTGGGAAGACAATGTTGATAACTACTGGTTAGTTAATGAGGCTCGTAATCACCTTGCCGCAAAGGATAGCAGGATTTTGGCCTGCTTCAAAGACCAGCTTCTTCAAAGCTTGCAGCTCCTTGAGGCCACCTGGAACCAGTGCATCACCAGATTGAAGACCTTGTTTGGACCCTCCAGCAACACTACCAGGAGTTAGTCTCCCAAAATATTGCCTCTGGAAGTGAAGAGCCTGAAGGGTCCAAAAGTCCTCGTGGGCCACAAGGACCTTCTGGTTCCATGGTGCCTACACCTGGTGATCATAACAACTCAATGAAACAAGACATGCTTAAGGGGTTTGTAGCCTTATGAGATTAAATATGCAATGTGGCCCAAGGCTGCAAGGTTCGAGTACACAGTGCCTCTCAACCCCAGAGTTTCAACTGAGGCCTTGTCAGATGAAATAGGTAACTTCAGTGCCTTCGCCAATCTCACTGATGGTCACATCGCTCAACTGAGCAAGCCTATCACAGGTTCAAAACTTTTTGGGCAGCCTTGAGTGTCAGCTTATCCTCCATTGTGCCAGGATAGAAATTCTAAAGGAGCAGGTTGCCCACAAGCCTTAATTCCCTTTCTAAACCAAAATTGGGATGACTTCATTAGAATTTGGAAGAATTAAGATGACAATTGGATCAACAAGCCCCTTTTGACTATGCGGAAACTGAGATCTTTAAGCCTGAACTGGTTTTTTTTGGTGTCAATACTCTCTACAACAGTCTTGTGACTAACTTTAAGCCTAGTTTTAAGGAAAAGATAATTTCAGGCCAGGAAAGTATAGCCTTCTTTATTACGGTTTATGAAAGCTCAATGAAGAGGCCTGGAACAGCAGAAGGTGAAACAAATCCATTCTTGCTTATGTAGTACCACTTGAGAAATTATGACTTTCCATATAAAGGAATGCCATACCTATGAACAGTTCCATTCTACTCTAATCCAAGAATTTGAAACAATAAAACCTTGAACAATTAATAGAAGGCGTTCATAATCATTTGACTGAACAAAAGAAGAAGTTTAGTGGAGTTTGCCAGCTAATTATATGGCCAAGCGCAACCTTGGTAACCACTAACGAATTATTTTGGATAACGCCATATCCATGGTCATCTCTGCATTGGGATCTTATCCTAAGGTCCAGAAGCATATATTTGGCCAGAAGAATAGTTACTTTCATCCAAAAAATTAAGGAAGCACTAAAGAAATTCCTAAATCTACCTTGAATCCCAAGTATACCGCATCTGTCTCCTCCAGTCACCATTAGGTCCATTTTGTCAAGAACCAAAAGAATTCCTGATCTTGATGCTCCTACTCAACGGATTCTACCATAGCGACAAGACAAGCGGAAGAGACTTGCTGAGGAGGTAGGAAAAGGACCGTCATCATGAAGGATGGGTCACTTCATGCTAACATCCCTGTGCCACCTCAAAAATGTTTAGTGGCCTCTAACGAGCCTATTGCTATCATACATGAAGAAGATTATTTGGTACATGTTGTAAAGGACCTTATACCACTTACTCTTCTTCTGATGAATCTCCTATGTTCTTCATTCTACACCTGCAGTTCAGGAGCATAGCTACATGCATCGCTGAGTGAGCCTAAAGAATATCTGTCTATACCATTATCAACATTGGTTCCCCATGAATGTCATTTTGTTCAAATTAATGAAGTGCAGAAAAATTGCTCTAGAGTTGCCCCATTACATTAAATATGGCACGGCTGGGCCACAGTGCACTTAGCTATCAGGGAAGATTCCTCTCTACCCATTTTGCTTTGGGAAGCTTTCCATGAATACCCCTGCCATTGCATTGGACAACCTGAGCTATGACCTTCTCCTAGGGACTCAATTTTCTGAGATTATTTGGCCATCATGTAAAATGAGATGAGGGATTCTTGTCCCTGCTGGGACACTGAGCTCTGGTTTTTTAAACCTCCCACAACGCCAAGACGGAAGCAAAGCTTTGGTTAGCCTGAGGGAGAAAGAAGGCCAGATTGACAAGCTCTAGTATAATGTAAGGGGTTCTCAAAAATAATTGTCCACTACTGCGGTAGAAGACCTAGAAGGCATGTCAATATATCTGCCTAAAACGACATTTACCACTAAATTTTCAGGGTATCATTGACAACTGAGTCTATATCATTATTTCACCTTGACAACTTCTTGAAATCAAGGGCTAAGGTAACCCGTATGTTAAGTTCCTGACCTGTCTTGGAATTTTAGATCCAGCACATTCTGGATCCATATTAGTTATTGGCTAACCTCGCTGAAAAACCTAGAATAATGGGTCCTAGTCCTCCAGATGCTTATGTTCACCTCCTTTCCTGTAGAGGCCTCAATGACATCTGTAGCTTTAAAAATCTTTGTGATTTTGGATTAGAAACACCATCAACTAGTAGCCCTAGTCAACACCTCTAATTGGCAGGAGCTTACTAGTGAGCAACAGAGCCAAGTTAAGTAATTACTAGAGGATTTATTGGACTTTTTATCAACATCATCCTTCTATTTCAGGAAAATAAATAGCGTTTTGCAATACGTGGAGATTGGGGACGCTCCTTCATTCAGTCCCTTCCTTACCAAAAAAGCAAAGATGAAGAAAGCACAGGTGGCTGTTGAGCTCAACAACTACTGAAGCTGGGATATTGGTACCTCTGCATAATCCTTAGGCCTCCCCCTCCTGTTAGTTTGGATGTAGAATAACATTCATTATTTAGTGATGGACTATCAATGGCTTAACTCCAAGAAGAAGAAGGACATTTACCTTTGCCTTGGAATGACGATTATCTCCGCTTGCTTGTTGAGCATAATATTTTCCACTATGGTTATTGATAGTGGATATTAGCAAATAGTGTTTTCCCCAGAAGATTGATCCAAATGTATGCTCTTAGTTAACAAGGGTCTATATGAGTCAATGAGGATGCCTCAGTGCCTTCGCAACGCGCCGCCACCTTTCAACACGCCATGGACGGAATGCTAGAGGACTTGAAATTAACCTTTAGCTTTGTGTACCTTAATGATAACACTGTCTTTTCATGAACCTTAAACACTCATGTGGGACTTCAGGAAGTCTTGAACTATCTTAGAAAGGCCTTGTTAAAGCTCAAGTCTTTAAAGTGCACAATTCCTCAATTGAAAATGGAGTTACTCAGACACAAAGTCTTAAAAGATGGTATCCATCCCATCACGGATAAAGGTGATGTTGATAAGATGTCGCGCCCTCAAAGCCTTATGAGATATTCAAGTGTTACTGGTCATGGTGAGCTATTACTAGCAGTTCACCCTTGGTTTTCCAACTTAGCCGACCCCTGATCTATCTCCTAAAGAAGAATGTGCCTTTCAATGGCGGCATGAACAAAAACATGGTTTAGATTCATTGAGGACTGCTCTTTATACTAAGCCTATTTTAGTTCATCCACATTTTGATCAACCCTTTTTGCTATACACTGATGCTAGTGATTTTATTCTCGGACAATTAAACACCTGAGTCAGTAGAAAGAGGTTTGCCGGCAAAAAATCTAAATACTATACAAAAAGCTTTGCCAATTCTTGGTGGAATCCTTCCAATTGGAGTTATCTTTCTACTCCAAAACCTCATCCAAAAACCTTAGATTTTAACTCAATTAGCTCCTCTAAATCCCCCAGAGAAATAGGCTAACAGACCTGGAACTCCTCCCAAGAACCAACTCCAATTTGGTGCAAGTTCCTAAGAGACAATCCAATATCTTATAGACCTGGAGGGGGTCCAAGGAGGTGCAAATAATTTACCAGCAAATCAGCCCCTAGGACCTGAAGTAATTGTTTAAACTGTAACAATATCAAAGATGGCAGATTGGCGGAATTACAACAAAATGCTTTCCAATAATCACATCATTTTAGTCACTGATCTAATATTAAAATTAAAGCTTTACCAAGGTCAAAACCTTATTAAGAGTGGCGATAGGTTAAATTATCATCTAGCCAAATTGAGATCTCACCCGCTTAACTCAAATCCAATTGCTTCCCACTATTAGCCTCAATCTAGAGTAAAAACTAGGATGCGTCAATTTATTGAGTATTCTCTCTCAGATACAGTTTTCCTATTAATAAAAATATAAAAATAATTTTTCCCTTTGTTACTATAATATTCCTTAATGAAAGTTAAAGAGCAGCCAGTTGTTTTAAACCTCCTGTGACTAGCTTATTGTAGAAAATCCTGTGAAAACAGCACCTGCGGACACTTACTCTCATCAGGATTCCAAAAAGTGATTCTCATTACAGGGACTTCTTTACACCACAATCATACAACAAAAATGAAGGGTGGTCAAGTAAGTAACCCTCCTACCCTTTCTATTATAAATAAAACAATGATAGTTGCTCTTGAACTACATCTTGCCAGCACGCTGTCACGCCTTAAAAAGCTCTAACAGCGGCCATCCTCTACTCCACAAGTTTTCATCCCTCCTGTCCCTTTAAAACCCCCTTCAAAGACAAATTCATACCCACTGAGGGTTAGCATCGCCTTTTTTATATACATCTATGAATTTTCCATGGAAGGCACGACTGACTAACAAAAACTCCAGCACATTCTCCCTCACCTGAGTTACATGGCTCAAGAGGTGATGGCCCCTCAAATGGTCACTATGAGTACCTGGGAAGAGGTCAAGGATGCGCTTATTGCTTAGTTTGGTTTAAGCAGAGTTCAAGCAGGGAAAGACATGCTTTTATGCGCCTTAGTAGGTATGAAGCGAGCAGGTTACTTCTTTTGCTGGCTGGTTCTAACTAGCCACTAAGTCGTTGTTAACAGCTCACCTGCTCACTCTTGATAAAGCCGTCGCTGCCATGCTAGCTGTGTTAGCTTCTTACCCTTCCTTAGCAAGTCATATGTTCTCTGTGAAGCATAAAATTTCTGAATGTCTGCGACGTAAAAGAGGCTTTATTAGAAGTTGCCAAATTTCACCCATTTAAGACTCTTCAAGGAGTTTGGGGGAAACCCCAAGTTCTAAACATTGAGGACCTTACAACTGTAGGCCGGTGGACGGATGTCATGCAAACGGCAGAAGAGGTTTAGACTGGCCTGCCAGTCAGGATGCTTAAGCACCCAAAAAGCAAGCCAGAATGCCAGAGGCTTTGCTGACCAAACAACGTTGTATGGAGCTGGGCATTGGGAAATGATAGATCGTTGGTGTAGGATAGTAATGAATAGCATCCCTAGAATGAACCAAATTGAGACCGCACCAGACCCTGGAGGTCTTGCTGCAGGGGGAGGAACCACAGATATGGTTTCAACAAGTTCACCGGTATATGGGGCTGATTTGACTGTGGAGACAAGGGGGAGGATCCTTGCTTGAAGCTGTAGGACATAAGGCCACAATATCCCAGTATATTGTTGATGAAAGTTCATAACGACAGGGTTAAATTTCCAGAAGTATCTAGCTTGCTGAATCCAATCTATGACAGTGGGGGCCATAGTAACCATGAGTGCTGGTAGAGCCCAGCCAGTATACTGATTGACGTGCCACCAGGGAAAAGCCATCGGGAATGCAGCTAGAGGGAATTCAAGAAAATCAAAATTGATTGGTTTTTGGAGGCAAAACTATATTGCCGTAGACAAGGAAGAAAATTGACCAACAAATTTTCTCAGTGAATGCAACTGATTAAATAGTGGTCAATTGATGCGGGGGCAAGCTGGGATTAAGACCCTCATTTTCGACTTAACTGGCAAATTATTTGGGAATGGGGCAGATAAGTTCACTGGGAACTGACATCAAAAATTTTGGCGGCAGGCCAAGTTACTGTTGGTTGGACCTCAAACGTCCAAACCAAGGCTCAGTACATTTCTGACAGTTGGTATGATGGCGTTTGGCCTGACGAGCAGCGGAAATCCCCCAAGGCCACCTCACGTAGGGGCGGTCCCATTTAGTAGGGAACAGGTTCTGGACACCCAACCCGCCCATGCCCAGTCGCTGGGATGATCATTCAGTCAAAAGCGTTGCATCGGCCACAATGCCCAATTTGCCAGAAGGGAGCTTCAACCCCTCGGTGATGGTGTCTGATGCTGTTACCTGCCCATTGGGGATGATCCCGACGATTTGAAGAGGGGTTGATTTTTTTGATCATAGCATTGGCTGAATTGAAACCTTCATTGAATCTGGCTGATGAATCAGTCTTCATTTTTTTTTCAACTACAAGGAATCTGAACATCGGGCTGACTCCCACTCCTTTTTTGGGCCGATCAATTTCATTTCAGTGATCTCAGCACATAATTCCCTTATTAACTGTACTTGTTCTTCCAAGGTGTGTGTGGGCACTGGGAGGGATCCAAAAAGGGAGGACTATTACCCAGCGCTCATCTACCACGTGGTTGAGGTCTCCCTGGGTAATGATGCTTTAGCCGCCCTCTTCAATACCTTCTTACTCAGGAATGGGAAAAGAGCCTGATCAATAGCCAGGGATGTTCCCCAGGACTTACAACGGAAGCCCCAGAGAACTCCATAGGTTCTCCTGTGTCCGGTCACCACCTGAGACCTATCCTTCAGTGCAAGTCAAAACAGAAATCCCTCAGCCATCTAACAAAGGACTTTGGACAAGCTCATTGAAAATGCAGTGCATTCTCCCCCCACTAAGCTGATAGTTGCATGCCCTGCCATTATCTCCTCCGCCAAGGATGAGCACATGGTAAAGGTGTGGTGTAAGATGACAGCCCTCCAAACTGAAGTGCCTATCCAAAGATTGTCTCCTATCTCTCCTCTGACTTGCATAGACAAACCTTGGATGACGATTCTGAAGGAGGTTATGAGGACGTGGGACACTATGTCATTGAGCCCCAGATGAAGTAGAAATAATGGACTGGCTAGACCCTGGAGGAGTCGACAAGGCCGAGATACATGGTGACACCTATCTCAACCAAATTTTGAGGTGCCCAGAGGTCATTGATACCGCTAGTGATGCAGATCAGATCGTGGCTTTGATGATCCACCATATCCCATATGTGCATATTCTGCTATTTATTAAATATAACTACCCTGAAACTGCTAAGAAACTTTCCCCAACTTTCCGTCTTAAGGAGGTCTTAGCTCTACCCCCTAATTTTGGTGAGGCGTGCCCCTAGGTGGAAGTAGTTAGCAACAAGGTGCGGTTCATAACCTCAACACTGGCTCCCCAATCAATTTAATCTCATTAAATCTCATGAAGAAGATCAAATTGGCACCTGACCTGGACTGCACCCAAGAGTATGGAACGGTGGGACCTGCCAGCACTCATGCTATTGGGGCGTAATCCTTGTCGCACCTCAGATTTGGAAAGCTTATCCTGTTATCCCTGCTGTGGTTTTGGAGAGCAATTGTTATAATACGCTGATTATAACAAAATTCTTAGTTGAGTATAACGGAACCATAAAACTGAACTAGTGTACCTCTCCCTGCTTAACTAAAAGGTGACTCTGGTTTTAGCCAATAAAGAAAACCACAAAATAGAGTACTCATGCTTGGTAATTACCCTTCTTTTGCCCTACCGCTGCACTATATTTTCATCTGGGCGCCACAAAATATTGTTGCCAGAGTCAGTGGACGCCTCTGAAAACATTCCTTTTTACGCCTCTGAGGAGATGTTAACTAAATCTGAGGAACAACGGGTGGTGGACACCAATATCACTTTACAACTCCCCTGGAACTGCTTATTCCACATAACAAGTATTGGTGGGGTAAGTCATCTAGAGCCCCGAGTACTGCCTTGAATCCTAGATCCTGTATACCAGCGAACTATTAATATTCTGCTGGGAACCTTATCAAGAAGGACATGATCGTGAGAAAACACCAGGAGATAAGAAATGGTCAGCTCATCCCCCTCAATGATATTAAAAAATTTCACTGCCTCAGTCTATGTCAGACATGGGCCTAACCTTTGACAAACTGTTGTGTGCTTTGCCTTACGTTCATATCTCAGATGAATTAACCTCTGAAAAGTTAGAGAAGTCCACTCATTATTAAACGCCTATAGTGATATCTTCTCCAAGTCAGATCATGATTACGGGCATATGAAGGATTGAAGTTACACCATTGTTGTTGGTGATGCCAGTCCCATTAGATCTAAGCCCAACCGCAAGTCAAAGGTTGAGGTGCAACAAGTGAGGCTGGAGCTGAAGCAGTTGCTCGACGCTGGGCTAATAGTACCTTTCCAAAGCAATTGGACGTATCCTTTACTACTCATTATAAATCTAAAAGGAGGTATCAGGTAGTCATGGAAAGCTGTAAGTTAAACAACCTCACTAAAAAGACAGCTATCTCATCCTGCGCATTGTTATTGCGCTTACACCTCTCTGGCTCCAAACTATTCTCTAGTATGGATTTGGCTAGCGGATACTATCAGATGGACCTCTCCTCTCAAGAGCAGGAGAAATGTGCTTTTTGCAGTTAAGGCCTATTCCAGCCTACCCAGTTACCCCAGGGGTTGTGCAATGCACCCGCCACATTCCAACGCGTGATGGACCATATCCTTCAGGATATCAAGTTGAGTTGGGTGATAGTCTGTATCAATGACATCACGATTTTTTCTAAGACTTTCCATGAGCATCTGACGCATCTAAAGGAATTCTTCCAACGCCTGTGGGCTTCTAACATTAAGCTCAAGCCTTCCAAGTGAACCTTCTTCCAATAAAGACTAGTTTTTCTTGGGCACGCAATCTATCAGTGGGGATTAAACCTCTGTAAGGTAAGATGCAAGCCATATCTAAAATGCCTCCGCCCCAGAACCTGCGAAATATCAAGGTCTTTCATGGTATGATAGGATACTATAATCAATTTATCCCCAAGATCTCTTTCCACTTGGCGTAACTTTTAAAGAAAATTACACAAAGAAACAAAAAAGTAGATTTTGATCGCCCGTTGTAATTTCGCTCCAATGTCCTTAGATTCTCAGCCAGCTGCTCCAGTGTGGGGCAGCGGCGAAACTCTCCCCACTGTTTTCTGTCTGGCAGGACTACGCGCTCAGACTGGCTCGCCCAGTAATTCCAAACCCATGAGACGATTTTTTTCTCCCAAGAATCTTGACGCCAACCTTGATTGTACCCAAGTGGTACCTTGCTGCACCCTTATTCTCCCCCAGAGCAACACTCACTATGGCCTAAGGGTCAATTACTGGAATTTCTTCCCATATCATGACCAAACCATTATCAAAATGGCACATGTGGTGATGACACCCGCCTGGTTTATATATTTTCCGCCCCTATAAGGAATATTTCAACCTTGGCTTCACCTGTGAAGCCATTGCCGCCACTGCAGCAACTTTGCCCCTGGTATTCCAGGGTGCCCCTCTTCCCACAACTTGGACCCAGCTCCCAGCGGACACCACTTTGGTGGTCCAGTTTGCTGGTTTGCCCACTCAACTCCCCCCTGCAGTGCTCCACCAGGAGCTGATGGATGGTTTGGCAGCTTATGGCTTCAACACCATCTTACAATTTGTGGTCCCAAATGGGGCACATGACTCACTGGGCCTCAGGAATATGCCACAATAAGCCTTGAATTTAGTAAAATCGCCATGTCAATTCCCCCTCGCACCATTATTCTTTAAGCCCATGACCATCAGTTTTGAACCCGCGTCAAGGGTGGGCAGACGATTTATCCATCATGTTTTGAGTTGGACCACTCAAAATGCAAGTGCCCCTCCTTAGCCACTTCAGAAAGATCAGATTATTTGTCCACTGACCTTCAATCTTCTGCCCACCCCACACAAGTTCTGGCATGGGGTATAATCCTACCTTCCCCTATCCCAAAATCTGAGGCTGCAGCTGCACCTGCAGCCACCAAACAGCCTCCTCTCCGCCCCAGTGCCACACATGATTCCTCCAATCAAGCATCAGCTTGGACCCCAGTTCGAACCCATGCTTCCTCCAACGAATCAACCAAACCTCAACTGTACGCTGATTCCCTAATTTAATTCAACCAGAACCCATGGAAGTTATTGGCTGAAATTGACAAATCAGGGAAGCTCATTGTAGATCCATCTTTGCAAATCGAACAGTTCAATAAGGCAGAATGGGACGCCAAATACCCCCTCATCTATATGCCCCACAGCCAGTTGCTGAATCTTTTTGCAGTGACCACCAGCTTACAGTCATAGCAGCTGCAACACCAGATTGTCATTCCCTCTGCAAAGCTGTCGCCAAATCAGTGGCAATGCTCACAGGAGGTTTTTTCCCTCCTGTGATACCCTCAACCCTCACCCCAAAAAGTAAAACCACAATGAATCAGTTGCACAAAAATGTCAACGAAACTATCCATAATGTGGTAATGGTAGCACGGAATCCTAAAGCTAAGATTACCTGAACCAAAATCGCCATGTTCATTAAACTCCCAGACGCCCACATTAAAGCTGAAAAAGCTTTAGCTGAATATATCTGTGCCATTTTCCTAGCTGGAAATTCATGAAATAGCAATAAATAGCGATATTGAAATATATGCCACCGATGCCCTGACACCCTTAATGTCCGCCTTGACATGTAACCTACTCTGGGATGAGGAAGCTGCTGCCAAAGATGAGCCACGCAATCCCCCTCCCCTTCCGCTATGGAGGGATAAGTGGTTTCTGCTGCCCACCTGGTCCGTTGTTATTAATTTGAAGGGTTTAACTCAATCCGCTCATTTGGGCGCTTTTTCTGAGCCAATTAGTTACATTAGTTTTTAGTTTTCTTTTTTAGTTTCAGTAATGTCCATCGCCTGGTTGGCTTACCTCGAACAAATATTAATTCATCCCCAAGTTCACTCATCTCAGTGAGCCCTCATTCGCCTGTTGGAAAAAAACCTTTCCTTCTATTGGGATGAGGAATAAAAAACTGAGTTTGAGATTTTGATTAAGTTGCATATAAAAATTCTCATCTTAAGTCATCCTGACTATGGTAAACCCTTTCTTACTGCTTACTGATGCCTCTTACTACGCCATTTGAGCTATCCTGGCCCAATTGGATGAGAACTTATAGATCACCCCATCTCCTATTTTCAGTAAAATATAAGAAAGCTGAACGAAATTACAGCGTTACCAAGGAGTGCCTTTCTGTTCTTCTGGGTGTAAATCATTACCGCCCTTTTTTTATAAGGGACCACCTTCACTGTTTTTAATAACCAAAACTCCCTTAAAGTGGTTACAGAATATGGAGGATCACACTGGGCGGCTAGACCGCTGGGCTCTAAAGCTTTAACACTATAACATGAAATTGAGCACGAGCTGGAACTGCCATATTAATGTTGATGGTTTGACTCAGCTGCCTATTCTCCACCTGAAGAATAGTGAAGCAGAGAGCTTTCATGACCTCTTTATGACCCCTGATGATTGGGAAGACAAGGATGAATCCATCAAGAAGGTGTTAGCCTGGCACTTATACAACACCAAGGGGGAAGGGGAAAGTTAAACAAGAATATAGGAGTGAACTGGTTGCCTATATTCAACCTTCTAAGCTAGTAACCATGAACATTGAGGCTCACTCTATTCTGGGGCAAAATGTAGTTCTAAAAACTTATAATGGGTGAAGGAAAGGTATGTTTGAATTTTAAAACAGGTAAATTTCTTACATATTAAGGTAATTGATATAATAATTAATCAAGGATGATTGCCAACCAGTTTGTTAATTTTGATTCATTATTTAATAATAATACCCCAATTTGTAAAACTTTTCTTTCTCATTGTAAACACTTTTGAAACCCATTCAATTCAAGACTACTTCTAGTTTGCTAACCTCATAGAGGGGATTAGTCTGCGCTCATGTCTGGGAGCAGTTGGGCAAGCAAGGCAAGAGGAGCAGGCGGAAGGCCCGCGTCCTCTACCATTCAAAAACGCCCCGGAGAATCCAGCAGAATAGAAAAAAATCTAAAAAAACTAGCGGTCACAATTTCCCCGGAGATACTCACGTGGCAAGCATGATGCAACCAGTACATCAACACGCCACACTCCCAGCCACTTTTGTTGGTGGAATTCGGAGTCCATGTGTATCTGGACATCCAAAATATGGCCTTATGGGAAAAATTTTGTGAAGATGGACACAAAATTTTCCCGACCATGGTGTACATTGCACCTCACTCCATGTCACACAGTTGGCTGGACCAAGGTTTCAAAAGCAAAAAAGCAGCAGATGAGGCTGCAGCGATGCGCATAGTGGTTGACCTCCCCAAAAGGCAATGGGTTATTGAAACCAAATGCACCAGATGGACAAAATCAAACTAGATTTTCCTCATGTTTGACTTTTTGCCTACTATGGTAAAACGTGACACTTTGGAGCAACACCTGAAAGATGGTCTCGCCATATACGGCGAAATACAATCTTTCAAAATGCAACGTTTTATGCTGATGCCACACCTGTGCACCGGCAAAGCAATCGCAGTTCTGACCCCAACTGAGGAGATCGCGAAGGACCTAACCCAAATCCTGCACTCCACCTCTATTGATATTGCAGGGCATACCACCCACCCATTCTGGGTAACTGTGGACAGTGCGCCCCCCATTTGCACCAACTGTGACGCGTTCAGCCATAAGGCGCATGCGTGCCCCATCAAGGAGGGCGTCACATTCCAAGAGCACCCCTCAGCGGCCATGGCCAGCGGAGAGGTGCACTACAAACCAACCGCAAGCACCAAGGAGGCTTTCCCGTGGGGAGCACAAGGCTGCTACCTATTGGTAAAGCCCATCTCCCCGAAGGAGTGGAAAAAGGCCAAGCAGGCCCATAGGGCCGCGGCCAAGGAAGTGACCAAGGCCACCACCACCATCCCACACTCACAATGCCAGGAGGACATGGAGACCTTCGCGGCGGAAGCAACTCGGGAATCCATCACCCAATCAGATTGGGAGGCCCATGCTGAGTGGGCCACTCAATCTGAGGATCCGATGGGAGATTCAATCTCACCCAATTGCTGCACCCAAGCTCTGGTTGAAACTGACTTGGGACCTATCCCAACTGAAAAATTTTTTTGCCCCTGCTCGACGGTGCACCAAACTTATCCGCACCGCAAAAAATTCGTCTAATGTCAGGAAAACAAAAAGCGAAGGCCAAAGCCAATGTGACTCTTTCCACAAAAATTAACAAAAACCCCGATAGTGTTGCTGCTAACACCCACGCTGCTGTGAAAGCCCGTGGGGACCTGGAAGAAGCTGGTGGGCCAAGGGGCCCACCCCCTCGCACCTAAGGTGTGATAGGGGAAACCTTCACTCTAGGGATGCTGAATATCGCTGGACTCAAGGCCTCCCCATCCCGGGCTAGGAAACTAAATTTTTTACAAAAAAATTTACCCGTGGATATCCTGGCCATCCAGGAGTCCCACTGTCCACGAGGTTCCAAGGAAGCTTGGAAAACAATGCTCCTACCATCCCTATCCTTTTGGTTGAAGCACTGTGGGGTGCTAATTCAGAAAAACAATTTTTTCAAATTCATATCCTCAGAAACATTCCTAAATGGCCAAGTGCTCGTTGTCACCTTCTTATGGGCCGATGTTGAGCACACAATTGTCAACATTTACACCCCAAACGGTGCACACGAGCGTCAGGAATTTTTCTCATTGGTCAAATCCCTCCCGCTACCCCCCAATTCTTTTCTAGTTGGTGACATGAACTGTTGGCTAACCTCACCAACGGACCAGTGGCCGCCATCACCCCACACCCCACAGGGTCACGTAGAACTACGCGTTCTAAAAGCTACCCTTGGGTTAATGGATGTGCTGCTGTGACATGCCCCACTGCTCAAAAACATGACGCGTCCCCACGTCCACAATGGCCAATTAAGGTCCATGACCCGCATCGACCTTATTCTAATGCCAGCGAAATTCCAACCCCACATCTCCCACTTCAAAACAACGAAAATGGAATTCTCCGACCACCAACTGGTCTCAATAACATACCACTTACCTGTCACAGTTGCAAAGGCCCCATATTGGTGCAAAATCTGCCCCCGATAAGCTTGTGTCGCCAGGATTTTCCACGTTGGTGGAAGAGGCAACTTTGGCGAAATTGTTTGTTGCACCATTTTGCGCGGACCCCATTTCCACATGGGCAACTTTCAAAGAAGACACCATCTGCCACTATCGCCATCTCTCCTCCAGGCGCTCACAAGCCACATTAGCAGTTATCTTGCGCGCGCTGGCAGAATTGCCCACTTGGAGTCCAACATTCCAGCCACAGGATATAGCCCTGCATGGGGCTGGAAGTGGGCAGAGGCAGCCGCCCACCTCAACGCACTTGAAAGGCAACACAAACATCAGGTTTGTGTCCAATACAGGGCCACACGCATCACTAAAGGTGACAAGTGCACCGCATACTTCTTTAAAAAAATTTTCACACCACGCCAGAGTGTGGCCTGCACACAGGTGCGAAGATCGGATAATTCCATTGTGGACACACTGGCCGAAGTGGCAATCAAAATGCAAAGATATTACTCTGAGTTATACTGAGCTGAATCAATTCAGCCGGCCAAAATGGCAGAATTTCTCAACTGAGCTCATATCTGCACCATTTTCTGATACCCAGAAATAATGAATTTAATTACTCTGAATGAATTATGGACAGCCATTTGCGGTGCGCCAAACCAAAATGCCCAGGCCCAGATGGCATTCCATATGAGTTCTACAAAAACTACTTTAAATATATATCCCCACTGCTGCTAGCCTCAATCAACCAAAGCCTGTTGGAAACGCGCCTCCTACCAGGAGGACATGAGGCCTTTACTATCACACTCTTCAAGGAAGGGGATAGGCTTGACTTAGCCAACTGGCGCCCCATTTCTCTAACAAATACAGACACCAAAATTTTAACCAAAATCATGGGTATCCGTTTAGGGACTGTAGCATATGCCACCATCTCCCAAGAACAATTCAGTTTCATCCCCAGAAGGTCAATTTGGGATAACGTTCACTCTGTGGCTAATGTGTGTCAGTCCACAGCCTCTGGGGCACTTGTATTTTTGGACCAACAAAAGGCCTATGATAGAGTAAACTGGGAATACCTAAGGGCCTGCCTCCATCAATTCCGCCTACCCCCCACTTCATAAACTGGGTGATGCTGCTCACGGAATCTGCAACAATGGCAGAGCGTGGCTAGGCTTCCTAACGGAAGTAGTCCGCCCTCAAAGGGGCCTGCGACAAGGGGACCCCCTCAGCCCACTCTTATACAACTTCAGCCTTGACCCACTACTGCGAAATGTGAATGCCCACCTCACTGGGGTCCATGTGCCAGGCCAAACCCCAGTCAAGATGATGGCATTTGCAGATGATTGCATGGTGGGGGTGTCTAATAACAAAGATGCACGTGCACTTGAAGCCCTCATCCAGGAATATTCCCGGGTAAGCAACGCGGCACTGAACGCCTCCAAAACTGAAATCATCCTCCTTGGCCAGTTTCAGAACTTCTGGATCCCAGCAAGTAGTTCCCAACCCGGCCATCTGCTCGCCCACATCCACGCCTTATTAACTCAACACACACCGCTCCACTGGATCTCCCCTTTGTGCTATGTCCTACCATAGGACCGGTACGCCATCTGGGCGTGTGGATGGAGGCAGGTGGATACGCGTCAGCAGTAATGGAGTGCCACATACTGGACAACGTGACGAAGCGAATCGCCTCTCTCAGAGCCCACCCTACTACCCTCACTGGCAGAGTTGTTCTTGCCAACTCTATGCTCCTATCCAAAGTCTGGTTCAGAGCCCATGCCATCCCCTTCTCCCCAAGTTTCTTCAAATCCTTGTATGCTCTGCTGCAAGGATGGCTTTGGTCAGGCCGCCCTCCACCAGTACGGCTAGAGGTCATGTTTGGCCCTCATCATCAAGGTGGCATGGGCCTGCTTGACTTCAAAGCCCATGCTGCCAAGATCCTGGGCACCTGGATCGCGGCCATCACCGCTCCTACACTCCCAACCCAACACTGGTCCCACGCGGCCTGCTCCAACTTCTCCTGAGCCTTGGGCCTCAAAAATCCATCAAACCCCCACTCCCTGATGAAATACCTCGCATCACACACATCGGCCACAGGTCCTCACGGAAATAAAACCCACTACAAACGAATCCTACTCTCCATGCGAAGTGCAGAGTGGAGAATTCGTATTAGTGGACATACAACCCGAAGAGGCCGCCCCTCTCCTCAGTTCACACACAAGAGGTACAGGGGCTACCCATCCATGATGGCGTGATCCCCACTCAACCCCAAGTCCTATTCAGGGTGGACTACCTGGACATGATGGACATCCCTTATTCCACTGAGACCCAAAAGACTATCTGGAAATACGCACACCATCCTCTGTTGCAGCCTCAAGTTCGCTCCCATGTGTGGCGCTGCCTGAGGCGGGTGTATCATACAGCTGAGCGCTCTAACGCTTTACACTCATCCTGTGTCGTGTGTGGCCAGTATGGAACGCTGTTCCACCGCCTGGAGAAGTGCCCCACCTCTAAAGTGATATGGCGCGAAGTCCAACGTCTGCTAGGCCAGGATCAAACGCATCCCTTCAGTCTGTCAAGAGATATGTTTGCTTCATCAATGGCCTCCCCCTCCCACCTTCCCTCCATGCTCTGGTGGTTGCAATCGCCATGTGGACTATCCACACGATTGTCTTGGATGCCATCGCTGGCTCCATTCCCACCCTCCCTGAAGCTGTCCACAGATTCTGGTCTCATCTGGTGGACCACTTTCAAGTGTGGATGTTTGGATACCTCCCACCACGTTGCCGACAGCTGGTCTCCTCCTGGTTCCCAGTCTGGTTCATCAAATCAGACCCCTTCCTCCACACGTGCTCAATAGTGGCTACGGCCCATTCACACATTCCCTCCCCTCCTCATAAGTGGCGTTCCCGCTGGCAACAAGAGATAGCATTGCGTCTCTGGGGTGCCTCCCCTGGTACTAAGTTTTGTCTCATCTGAGTCATATTCGGAAGTGTCCGTCCCATGGTCAGCCTTCCCCGCAATAAATTAAATTAAATACCCCAATTTGTGCTCCCCATTTGGTTGGGTTGAGATGTCTTAATCTGCAGAATCAAGAAAGTATTGAGGATCATCCCTGATAGAAAATTGGTGGGTCTCAACACCGGCAACTGAGGCCAAGGATGTTGAGATAATTAATATTATCAATTAAGACAACGAGTTGCTTAAATTTGATGTCAAAAAATAAAAAAAATGATCCTGATAGAGTTTTCAGTTAATTTCAACATCGGCGACTTATGCCAAGGATGTCAAACTAATTAATATTAACTTTTCAAGTTTGGCAGGCTTTTATCCTGGCGCCAACTCCATGTGAAAATGATTGTGGGTTTCCTGGCAGATAGTCAAATCTTGGATTAACATTGACTTATGCCAAGGATGCTGAACCATTTATTATTTATATAGAGTCGAATCACATTTCAGCTATGTGAGAGTATTGGGCAGAATCCCTGACAGTATTTTAGTTTAATTTGACACTAATGACTTATGCCGAGGATATCAATATTAATTAATTCAGATTATGATGAATCAGGAGAGAATTTCCAGTGAGAGTGCTTATGAATGCTGAGAAAGATATCTGCCAGAAAGAGTGCTGATGAATGCTAAGCAGGGAGAATAACCAGTGAGAGTGCTGATGAATGCTAATTAGGGAGAATTGCCAGTGAGAGTGCTGACAATACTGGCAATGAATGCCAATGATGTGGATAGGCAATAAATGCCTATAGATAGTTTTATCTCTCTCTTGATAAAATATCTTTCAAACATCTAACCTTCAAATCCAATTTTCATTTTATTTAATTAATTGTGGATACCTCCTCTGCTAGTTTTAAGTGGATGTAGTTCAGCTTGGCTAGTGGAGGAGGAACAGAAGATCCCTCAGAGGTTAGGTTCTGGGTGAACACACTTGGAGTGGTCGGCGCAATCAACTCCCAACCTGGAATTACAGATCAACCATGGGGACTAGCCCAATCAGTGGAGCCAGTAATCAACAAGTTGAGATTAGCCATAGGGTGGAGAAGCAAGGGGTTAGGCTTCTCAGGATGGGGGTGAACCGCCAATGCCCACCAAGAGAGGCTAATTTGCTAAGGTGAAGTTGGTGTCCAGCTGGATTGGGGAGTTGCCTGTGGCCCTGTAAGGAAAGGTCGCCAATGATGGTGAAAAAGCAAGGGCAAGCAGTCCTTATACTGTTTGGCCTGGCACACTAATAGAGTCACCCATTATTGAAAATGAAAATTTTTAATAAGTATTACAGGGAAGGAGTCATAGAATCTATAAATCAAATAGTTCGATGCCTTTCTAACCTGTAATAAGCAATCCAGCTAAACCCAAATATCAATTAAAACCACTATGCCTCAACAACCTTTCCATACAATAAGATTAGACGTGTTAGTTCCTCTATCCTAGACTGCCAGTGGGAATTAATATATTCTGGTAGGAATTGATCACTTCACTCAAATTGTTGAATCTGGAGATCTCCCCGCTCAGACCTCCAAAGCAACAGCCACCTTTCTACATCAATATATCTCCACCTGCCAAGGTTGTCCCAGGTCCTGATTTGTGACAACAGGAAGAATTTTACCTTAGTATGGTTAAGATCTTGGCTACCTCCATGAGTGCAAAAACTATTCTCAGCCCAACAACACTTCCTCCAATGGTACTATGGAAAGAGCTAATGAAACCCTGATTTCTATAATACAGAAGATGTCCAGCTCAGACCCTTTACACTGGGACAGATTTTTTGACTAGTGCTCTTATGGCCTATCAAATTAGTTACCATCAAATTCTAAAAATATCTCCTTACCGCATCTTATATGGTAGGAAACCAGGAGTAACTGCTCTGTTAGCTAAGAACGTCTTCTCTGCCAGGACTGATGATTCTGAGAAAGCCCTGAAAAATTAGCCTAGCACATCATTCAGCTGCAGCTTGATGCCATGACTAACCTAGCTAAAACTGTTACCAAAGAAGGATTAGCCGCTAATGAGCACTGGCAACCCCTACCTCTTTCAAAATAGGCGACTTTGTGTTATACTATCACAATCGCATCACCTTTAGAAGTGGCAAGCTCAGGTCCATATGGGAAGGACCCTTCACTGTCACCTAACAAAGGGGTGATGAAACTCCATTAATTCCATGGCCTCTGAGATCAATATCAATAGAGTCCATGGGCGAAAACTACGCCCTTCTCCCTCACAAACTCTTGAAAGGGGTAAAATCAGAAAATACATGCTCAAGTCAGTAGGAAGAGTATTTCAGCGGAGAATAATGTATGTAGTATACAAAAACCTCCGCTCAATTCTTGGTGGAATCATTATAATCGGAGTTATCCTTCTATTCCAAAACCTCATCCAAAAACTTTAGATTTTAACTCCTCAGATCCTCCAAATCCCCCAGCGAAATAGGCCAACAGGCCTGTAACTCCTAAGCACCAGCTCAAATTTGGTGCAAGTTCCTAAGAGACACCCCCTATTTTATAGACCTGGAGGGGGTCCCAGGAGGTGCAAATATTTTACCAGCCAATCAGCCCCTAGGACCTGAGGTAATTGACTGAACTGTACCAATATCAAATATGGCAGATTGGCGGATTTACAATAAGATGCTCTCCCATAATCACATCATTTTGGTCACTTATTTAAAATTAAAAAATTAAGCTTTATCAAGGTCAAAACATTCTCAAGAGTGGCTATAGGTTAACTCGTCATTTAACCAAATTGTGATCTCCCCACTTAAATCAAATCTCTTTGCCTCCCACTGTTAGCCTCAATCTATAGTAGATACTAGGAGGCGTCAATCTAATGATTATTCTCTCTCAGATCCAGTTTTCCTATTAGTAAAATTATAAAAATCAAATATCCCTTTGTTACTATAATATTCCTTAATGAAAGTTTAAGAGCAGCCAATTGTTGTAAACCTCCTGTGACTACCTTATTGTTGAAAATCTTTTGCAAACAACACCTGCGGACACTTACTCACATCAGTATTCTAATAATTGCCATCAGTGCCATCTTAGCTCAAAATGAAAATCATGTCGATCACCCTATGGCTTACTCCAACAAGACCCTGAGCAAGGCTGAAACAAATCATAGCATTAACAAGTGAGTGCCTAGCTGTTTTATTGCCAATCAAAAATTTTGGTTCTACCTATTTGGCACCCATTTCACCGTTATCACTGACCATTCCCCACTTTGATGGCTGCAGCAGATGAAGAGCCCAGACACTGGTTAGCAAGATGGGCCCTAAGGCTAAATAACTATGATTTTTTTATTTTCCATCGCACTGGAGCAATTCATCAGAATGCCAATGGTCTCTTACGATGTCAGTACTCACTTCCATAACTCCCAAAGAGGCCCAACTGTATGAACTAATTGCCCGGCCTGACAATGGGGGTTGGAGAATCCTGTGATTCAAGCCTAGCTTCTAAGAATGGCCCAAGACGCTTAAACTAAAGAGGTAATGATGTATACTCAAATCAACAAGAAATGGCTCCCATATGTCTGCCCTTCTTTTTTTAGTACTAGATGGTCCCAACCCAAGGGGGGATTCATCAATGTTATGGCTGCCCTTCTCTCTAAACTAATGTTATCCTAGAAGCTCATATGACCATGGGTTATGGGGCAGTGAAAAAGACCCACGAATGGTTGAAGAAATGATACTACTGGGACCAAATAGTTGAGAGTATCTAGGAAGATCTAATGGCTTGTATGACTTGTTGATCCCAAGATCAGTCCAGCCCCCTATATCAACACTCAGTCATGGCTCCATCAGACCCATTTGATTATTAGTATCGATATGGTGGCCCCCTGCCTATTGAGTTATACGGCCATAAATATATACTATTATCTGTGGACCATTTAACCAAATGGGTCAAAAAATATTCTGTGCCCGCTGCGATCACAAAAGCCATGGCCTTATTACTTATTTGATATGTTTTGACCCAGCATGAATGCTCACAAACTTTACTTTTAGACAATGGGCTAAATTTCACCTCACAGGAGTTCAACAACAACTTCTCTTTTGGAACTACCCAGAGTTTCACTGCCTCTTACAACTCTTCAACAATGGGGCGGTGGAACGTGCTAATAGAATCCTCATCTCTACCTTGCAGAAGATGGCTGCCCATTGACCTTACCCGCTGGAATCATTAATTACCCGTTGCCTTGCTCGAGAACCAAAAAAGCTACCACTGACTCATCAAAATGGTTCTCTTTGAAGATTTATATAGGAATGCTCCTAGATTAACAAGTAGCTTCAGCACCTACTTGATACCTCTGTGCCTAAGAACTCTAATTAAACCATGAGGACTTAGCCAATAAAATTGTCTGGCTTAAAGCCCTAGCCATGCAAGGCATTGTCAAAACTACTGGAAGGGAAACATCCCAAATTTAATGTCAGCTGACCCCTTTACCAGTATTGAATTAGGTGACCTCATTCTTTTTATCACCATAAATCCAGATATTGACAGAATAAGCTTGACGTTCTTTAGTCTAGACCTTATAAAGCATTCATAGGGTGAAGTCTAAATTTTTATTTATAATGTCAATCAGGGGACAGTGGCGAATCAAATGCATGGCCAGTTCCTCTAGCCCTATACTCTCCTACAACAGATTCTTGAGGGTGTTGTTGGGATTCAAAATGAAAAACAAGCTAAGATCCATGCTCCTGAATTAAACCTCAACAGATTAACTTCTAAACAAGCGCAAATGGAACTTATCCTGAAGGAAGCAAACTATATTTGATCCTGAAGAAGCATGTGTACAAGGATCGATGGAATCACCTTAAGGAATCCCATCCCCACTTTCTGAATCACAAGAGGTGCTTCCCCCACTGATGAGGTTATGAGGACGATGTGGTACAATGAGGGTACTGTTTAGGCAGTTAATCTTGAAGGCAGTAATAGATCCTGATCTCACAGGGCACAAAAGGTCCCTGAGGCACCATGTCCTCATGCACTCTATAGATATTGAAGCTTCCTAACATAATACAGCAGTCTAAATTCCCTCAATCTTTTTTGTTTTAAACTCTCCAATAATTTTCAGCTTTGAGCCTATTTTCAGATTTTGGCAACAGTTAAGAGAACTGTTACGCTTAGAATCACTATAGTAACTCTCAATAAAATGTTATATAAAATGAAGAAATAAATCCTAGGTTTACCAACTTTTCTTTCTCGTTGCAAACACTTTTGCAACCTATTCAATTCAAGACTGAATCTAGTTTGATAATCTCACAGAGGAGATTAGTCTGCGCCCATGTCAGGGAGCAGTTGGGAAAGCAAGGTAAGAGGAGCAGGTGGAAGGCCCACGGCCTCCAACGTTTGAAAACGCCCCGGAGAATCTGGCGGAATAGACAAAAATCTTAAAAAATTGGCGGTCAAGATTTCCCCAGAGATACTCGCATGGCAAGTATGATGCAAACAGTACATCAACACGCCACACTCCCAACCACTTTTGTCAGTGGACTTCGGAGTCCGTGTGTTTCTGGACATCCAAAAAATGGCCTTATAGGAAAAAATTTTGTGAAGATGTGCACACAATAATCCCAACCGTGGTGTATGTTACACCTCACTCCATGTCACGCGGTTGGCTGGACCTAGGATTTGAAAGCAAAAAAGCAGCAGATGAGGCTGCAGCGATGCGCATAGTGGTTGACCTCCCCAAAAGGCAACGGGTCATTAAAAACCAAATGCACCAGATGGACAAAATCAAACAAATTTTCCTCATGTTTGACTTTTTGCCTACTACGGTAAAATGTGACACTTTGGAACAACACCTGAAAGATGGTCTCACCATATATGGCGAAATACAATCTTTTGAAATGCAACGCTTCACGCTGATGCCACACCTGTGCACCAGCAAAGCCATCGCAGTTCTGACCCCAACTGAGGAGATCGCGAAGGATCTAACCCAGATCCTGCACTCCACCTTTATTGATATCGCAGGGCATACCACCCACCCATTCTGGGTGACCGTGGACAGCGCCCCCCATTTGCACCCACTGTGACGCGTTCAGCCATAAGGTGCATGCATGCCCCATCAAGGAGGGCGTCACATTCCAAGAGCACCCCTTGGTGGCCATGGCCAGCGGAGAGGCGCACTACAAACCAACCACAAGCACCAGGGAGGCTTTCCCTCGGGGAGCACAAGGCTGCTACCTATTGGTAAAGCCTATCTCCCCACAAGAACAGAAGAAGGCCAAGCAGGCCTATAGGGCTGCGGCCAAGGAAACGGCCAAGGCCACCACCGCTATCCCACACTCACAACGCCAGGAGGACATGGAGACCTTTGCAGTGGAAGCAACTCGGGAATCTATCAACCAATCAGATTGGGAAGCCCCTGCTGAGTGGGCCACTCAATCTGAGGATCTGATGGGAGACTTGATCTCACCCAATCGTTGCATCCAAGCTTTGGTCAAAACTGACTTGGGACCTATCCCAACTGAAAAAAAATTTTTTGACCCGCTCAACGGTGCACCAAACTCATCCACACCGCAAAAAATTCGTCTGACGTTGGAAAAACAAAAAGCAAAGGCCAAAGCCAATGCAACTCTTTCCACAAAAATCAACAAAACCTCCGATAGCGTTGCTGCTAACACCCACGCTGCTGTAAAAGCCCGTGGGGACCTAGAAGAGGCTGGTGGGTCTGGGGGCCCACCCCTCGCACCTAAGGTATGATGGGGGAAACCTTCACTTTAGGGACGTTGAATATCGCTGGACTCAAGGCCTCCCCATCCCAGGCTAGGAAACTGAGTTTTTTACAACACAATTTACCCGTGGATTTCCTGGCCATCCAGGAGTCCCACTGTCCACGAGGTTCTGAGGAAACTTGGAAAACAATGCTCCTCCCATCCCTATTCTTTTGGTTGAAGCACTGTGGGGTGCTAATTTGGAAAAATAATTTTTCAAATTCATATCCTCAGAAACATTCCTAAATGGCCAAGTGCTCATCGTCACCTTCTTGTGGGCTGATGTAGCACACACAATCATCAACATCTATGCCCCAAATGGTGCACATGAGCGTCAGGAATTCTTCTCATCGGTCAAATCCCTCCCACTACCCCCTGATTCTTTCCTAGTTGGCGACATGAACTGTTGGCTAACCTCACCAACGGACTGGTGGCCTCCCTCACCCCACGCCCCACAGGGTCACATAGAACTACGCGTTCTAAAGGCCACCCTTGGGTTAATGGATGCACTGCCACGACATGCCCCGCTGCTTGAAAACATGATGCATCCCCACGTCCACAATGGCCAATTAAGGTCCATGACCCACATCGACCTTATTCTAATGCTTCAAAATTCCAACCCCACATCTCCCACTTCAAAACAACAAAAATGGAATTCTCTGACCAATGACTGGTCTCGATAACCTACCACCTACCTGTCACAGTTGCTAAGGCCCAACATTGATGAAAAATCTGCCCCCCAAGCTCGCGTCGCCAGGATTTTCCTTGTGGGTGGAAGAGGCACTTTGGCAAGAGATTTTGTTGCACCATTTTTCACGGACCCCATTTCCACATGGGCAACTTTCAAAGAGGACACAATCCGCCACTCTCGCCATCTCTCCTCCAGACACTCACAAGCCACATTGGCGGTTATCTCGCGCGCTCTGGAAGAATTGGCACACTTGGAGTCCAACATTCCAGCTACAGGATACAGCCTTGCATGGGGCTGGAAGTGGGTGGAGGCAGCCGCCCACCTCAACGCACTCAAAAGGCAACACAAACATCGGGTTTGTGTTCAATACAGGGCCACATGCATCACAAAAGGTGACAAGTGCACCGCATATTTCTTTAAAAAAATTTTCGCACCATGCCAGAGTGTGGCCTGCACACAGGTGCGGAGATTAGATAATTCTATTGCGGATACACCAGCCAGAGTGGCAATTGAAACACAAATATATTACTCTGAGTTGTACTGAGCCAAACCAATTCAGCCAGACAAAGTGGCGGAATTTCTCAACTAAGCTCATATCCGCACCATTTTCTGATACCCGGAAATAATGAATTTAATTACTCCAAATGAATTATGGACAGCCATTTGCGGTGCGCCAAACTGAAAATGCCCAGGCCCAGATGGCATTCCATATGAGTTCTATACTAAATATTTCAAATTTATATCCCCATTGCTGCTCGCCTCACTTAACCAAAGCCTGTTGGAAATGCGCCTCCTACCAGGAGGACATGAGGCCTTTACTGTCACACTCTTCAAGAAAGGGGATAAGCTTGACTTAGCCAACTGGCGCCCCATTTCTCTAACAGACACAGACACCAAAATTTTAACAAAAAATATGGCTAACTGATTAATGACTGTAGCATCTGCCACCATCTCCCCAGAACAATTTGGTTTCATCCCCGGAAGGTCAATTTGGGATAACGTGCACTCTGTGGCTAATGTATGTCAGTCCACAGCCTCTGGGGCACTTGTATTCTTGGACCAACAAAAGGCCTATGATAGAGTAAACTGGGAATACCTAAGGGCCTGCCTACATCAATCCCGCCTACCCCCTCGCTTCATCAACTGGGTGATGCTGCTCACGGAATCTGCAACAATAGCAGTGCGTGGCCCTGGCTTCCTAACGGAAGTAGTCTGCCCTCAAAGGGGCTTGCGACAAGGGGACCCTCTCAGCCTACTCTTATACAACTTCAGCCTTAACCCACTACTGCGAAATGTGAATGCCCAACTCACTGGGGTCCATGTGCCAGGCCAAGCCCCAGTCAAGATATTGGCGTTCACAAATGATTGTTTGGTTGGGGTGTCTCATAATCAAGATGCACGCGCGCTTGAAGCTCTCATCCAGGAATATTCCCGGGTAAGCAACGCGGCACTGAACGCCTCCAAAACCAAAATCATCCTCCTTGGTCGGTTTCAGAACTGCTGGGCCCCAGCAATTAGTTCCCAACCTGGCCCATCTGCTCGCCCACGTCCACGCCTTACTAACTCAACACATACCGCCCCACTGGTGCTCCCCTTCGTGCCACGTCCTACCACAGGACCGGTAAGCCATCTGGGTGTGTGGATGGAGGCAGGTGGATACGCGTCAGCAGTAATGGAGTGCCATATTCTGGACAACGTGACGAAGCGGATTGCCTCTCTCAGAGCCCACCCTACTTCCCTTACTGGCAGGGTTGTTTTAGCCAACTCTATGCTCCTATCCAAAGTCTGGTTTGGAGCCCACGCCATCCCCTTCTCCCCAAGTTTCTTCAAATCCTTGTATGCCTTGCTGCAAGGATGGCTTTGGTCATGCCGCCCTCCACCAGTGCAGCTAGAGGTCATGTTTGGCCCTCATCATCAAGGTGTCATGGGCCTGCTTGACTTCAAAGCCCACGCTGCCAAGATCCTGGGCACCTGGATCGCGGCCGTCACCACTCCTACACTCCCATCCCAACACTGGTCCCGCGCGGCCTGCTCCAACTTCTCCCGAGCCTTGGGCCTCAAAAATCCATCAAACCCCCACTCCCTGATGAAATACCTCGCATCACACACATCGGCCACAGGCCCTCACGTGACAAAAACCCACTACAAACGAATCCTACACTCCATGCGGAGTGCAGAATGGAGAATTTGTATTAGCGGACATGCAACCCAAAGAGGCCGCCCCTCTCCTCGGTTCATACAAGAGGTACAAGGGCTACCCATCCATGATGGTGTGATCCCCATTCGGCCCCTGTCCTATCCAGGGTGGACTACCTGGACATGATGGACATCCCTTATTCCATTGCGACCCAAAAAATAATCTGGAAATATGTACATCACCCTCTGTTGCAGCCTCAAGTTCGCTCCCATGTGTGGCGCTGCCTGAGGCGGGTGTATCATACAGCTGAGCGCTCTAACGCTTTACACTCATCCTGTGTCGTGTGTGGCCAGTATGGAACGCTGTTCCACCTCCTGGAGAAGTGCCCCACCTCTAAAGTGATATGGCGCGAAGTCCAACGTCTGCTAGGCCAGGATCAAACGCATCCCTTCAGTCTGTCAAGAGATATGTTTGCTTCATCAATGACCTCCTCCCTTCCACCCACCCTCCATGATCTGGTGGTTGCAATCGCCATGTGGACCATCCATACGATTGTCTTGGATGCCATCGTTGGCTCCATCCCCACCCTCCCAGAAGCTGTTCACAGATTCCGGTCTCATTTGGTGGACCACTTTCAAGCGTGGATGTTTGGATACCTCCCACCGCGTTGCCGACAGCTGGTCTCCTCCTGGTTCCCAGTCTGGTTCATCAAATCAGACCCCTTCCTCTACACGTGCTCAATAGTGGCTACGGCCCATTCACACGTTCCCTCCCCCTCCCCATAAGTGGCGTTCCCGCTGGCAACAAGAGATAGCATCGCTTCTCTGGGGTGCCTCCCCCAGTACTAAGTTTATCTGTCCTGAGTCATATTTGGAAGTGTCTGTCCCACGGTCAGCCTTCCCCGCAATAAATTTAAAAATTTAAAAAAATGAGAAATAATTTCTAGGTTAGCTCATTGTATATACAGATATGAACTCTAACTAACAGCTCTATCACAAATAATCCTATGTAATACTAAAATATAGGTTTTCACTAAGTATATAGTTAAGTCTCATTTTTGATATTAAGTTGTTTATTATGATATATATGTAGACATATTGATGCTTTATAGGATGAATTATTGAAAACTTTTTTCTTGAATCAATTATCAAGTTAAAATATAGTCTTATAATACAAAAATATGGGCATTATAAAATCCTAATGTTTAATATAGATAGAAAAGCTCTTAAACTTTAACTTAATGTAAGTATAGAATTAACTTACCTACTTCCATATAGCCCTGAACTTGTCAGTCTAGAGCTACAACACTTTAGCTAAACAGAACCTTACGCCAATTGATGACAGAAAAGGGACCTAAATACAATTAACCCTTTGGCGCAAAAGAAGGATCTAGAACATGCGGTGGATAAGCGCTGGGTGACAA